>JAWUZG010000146.1:0-118461 GCA_036785705.1 Acanthornis magna | reverse complement strand
TGCTGTCCCCATGTGTCCCTATGGGGTCTGGCCATGTCTCCGCACTGTCCCCTCACGTCCCTGTGGGGTTCAGCTGTGTCCCCACACTGTCCCCGTGTGTCCCTGTGGGGTCTGGCTGTGTCCCCTCGTGTCCCTATGGAGTCTGGCTGTGTCCCTATGGGGTCTGGCCGTGTCCCTATGGGGTCTGGCCGTGTCCCCGAACTGTCCCCTCATGTCCCCTCGTGCCCCTACACTGTCCCTGTGGGGCCTGGCCGTGTCCCCGCACTGTCCCCACGTGTCCCTATGGGGTCTGGCTATGTCCCCACGGTGTCCCTGTGTGTCCCTATGGGGTCCGGCCATGTCCCCACATGTCCCCACAGTGTCCCCACGTGTCCCTACAACATCTGGTCATGTCCCTATGGTGTCCCTACATGTCCCCATGTGCCCCAATGGGGTCTAGGCCGTGAACCCATGGGACCTGGCTGTGTCCCCACATGTCCCTGTGGGGTCTGGCCGTGTCCCCACGCTGTCCCCGTGTGTCCCTCTGGGGTCTGGCCATGTCCCCTCCTGTCCCTGCAGGGTCTGGCCATGTCCCTATGGGGTCTGGCCATGTCCCCACACTGTCCTCTCATGTCCCCTCGTGTCTCCGCACTGTCCCCTCATGTCCCTGTGGGGTCTGGCTGTGTCCCCACAGTGTCCCCACACTGCCCCACATGTCCCTATGGGGTCTGGCCATGTCCCCACGTGCCCCTGTGTGTCCCTATGGGGCCTGGCCATGTCCCTGTGGGGTCTGGCCATGTCCCCACGCTGTCCCCCCGTGTCCCCACACTGTCCCCTCATGTCCCCTCGTGTCCCTGTGGGGTCTGGCCGTGTCCCCACGCTGTCCCCTCGTGTCCCCTCATGTCCCCCCCGCGGTGGCCGTACCCGGGTCCAGCCAGGCCAGCGGCCGGCGCGGTCGGACGATGTAGGCGGCGGTGGCCACGAAGTCACCACCGTCGGCCACCAAGAGGCTCTGGGGTGGCAGCACTCGGTCCAGGCCCTGCAGCAGCGCCAGCGGGTTCAGGTGACACGGAGGGGACACTGCCGCCTTGGCCCTGGGGGGACAGGAGAAACCAGGAAAATGGGGAAAATGTGGGGAAATTGGGAAAATCCCGGGAGAAATCCTGGGGAAATGGGGAAAACCTTGGGGAAATGGGGAAAAAAGGGGAAAATCCCAGGAAAATGGGGAAAAATGTGGGGAAATGGGGAAAGATGTGGGGAAATGGGGAAAAACCGTGGGGAAATGGGAAAAACCGCAGGGAAATGGGGAAAAACCGCGGGGAAATGGGGAAAATGTGGGGAAAATGGGAAAATCCCGGGAAAATCCTGGGAAAATGGGGAAAACCTTGGGGAAATGGGGAAAAACTCTGTCCCCATGTCCCTGTCCCCATCCCCATGTCCCCATTCCCATCCCTGTCCCCATCCCTATCCCTGTCCCCTTCCCTGTCCCCATGGCTGTCCTCCTGTCCCCCGTCCCCATTCATGTCCTCATGCCCCCATCGCTGTCCCCATGTCCCCATGTCTGTCCCCATCCCCATCCCTGTCCCCATCCCTGTCTCTGATGCCATTCCCTGTCCCCATGTCCCTGTGTCCTCATTCCTCTCCCCCTGTCCCCATATCCCCATCCATGTCCCCATGTCCCCATCCCTGTCCCCCTGTCCCAATGTCCCCATGGCTGTCCCTGTGTCCCCTCACCGGTTCCGCTGCTCCATGTCCCTGTCCCCATGTCCCCAGTCCCTGTCCCCGTGTCCCCCTGTCCCCATCCCTGTCTCCATTTCCCATCCCCATGTCCCCCTGTCCCCATGGCTGTCCCCATGTCCCCAATCGCTGTCCCCATGTCCCCATTGCTGTCCCCGTGTCCCCTCACCAGTTCTGCTGCTCTGTGTCCCTGTCCCCATGTCCCCCTGTCCCCGTCCATGTCCCCATCCCCACCCCCATGTCTCCATGTCCCTGTGTCCCCATCCATGTCCCCATCCATATCCCCATGTCCCCATCCATGTCCCTGCCCCCATGTCCCCCTGTCCATGTCCCCATCCCCATCCCCATCCCCATGTCTCCATGTCCCCGTCCCCATCCATGTCCCCATCCATATCCCCATGTCCCCATCCATGTCCCTGCCCCCATGTCCCCCTGTCCATGTCCCCATCCCCATCCCCATCCCCATGTCTCCATGTCCCCGTCCCCATCCCTGTCCCCATGTCCCCATCCATGTCTCCATTCACGTCCCCATCCCTGTCCCCATCCATGTCCCCTGTCCCTATCCATGTCCCCATGTCCTCACCCATATCCCCATGTCCTCATCCATGTCCCTGTGACCCTACCCCTGTCCCCATGTCCCCATGTCCCCATGTCCCCATCCATGTCCCCATGTCCCGGTGCCCCCACCCCGTCCCCATGTCCCCATGTCCCCACCCCTGTCCCCGTGTCCCTCACCGGTTCCGCTGCTCTGTGTCCCTGTCCCCATGTCCCCATGTCCCCATGTCCCCATGTCCCCATGTCCCCATGTCCCCACCCCTGTCCCCATGTCCCCGTGTCCCTCACCGGTTCCGCTGCTCCGTGTCCCTCTCGGCCTGCCGGAGGCTCTCGAGCCACTCCTGGGGACAGGCGAAGCCCTGCAGGCTCCGGGCCAGCGCCACCACGAAGGACGCGGGGTCACCTGCGGGAGCCAGGAGTGTCACCAGGGGTGGCCCGGGGGACAGCCTCGAATGGCCTCAGTCTGACCCCAAAAATGGCCCCAAACTGAGCCCAAAAATGGCCCCAAAAATGGCCCCAAACGGCCTCAGTCTGACCCCAAAAATGGCCCCAAACTGCCCCAGTCTGGCCCCAAAAATGGCCCCAAACTGACCCCAAAAGTGGCCACAAACAGCCTCCGTTTCACCCCAAAAATGGCCCCAAAAAGCCTCAGTCTGACCCCAAAAATGGCCCCAAAAAGCCTCAGTCTGACCCCAAAAATGGCTCCAAACTGCCCCAGTCTGGCCCCAAAAATGGCTCCAAATGGCCTCCTTTTGACCCAAATATGGCCCCGAACAGCCTCCATTTCACCCCAAAAATGGCTCAGTTTGACCCCAAAAATGGCTCAGTTGGGAGCCCCAAACGGCCTCAGTCTGGCCCCAAAAATGGCTCCAAACAGCCTCCATTTGACCCCAAAAATGCCCCCAAACTGAGGCAGTTTTACCCCAAAAATGGCCCCAAACTGCCCCAGTCTGGCCCCAAATGGCCTCCATTTGACCCCAAAAATGGCCCCAAGAATGGCCCCAAACGGCCTCAGTCTGGCCCCAAAAACGGCTCAGTTGGGAGCCCCGAACTGGCACAGTTTGACCCCAAAAGGGACACCCCAAACCTGCTCTGTTGAGGCCCCAAAGTTCCTCAGTTTGACCCCAAAAACGGCTCAGCTTGACCCCAAAAATCCTCAGTTTGACCCCAAAAAGGACACCCCAAACCTGCTCTGTTGAGGCCCCAAAATGCCTCAGTTTGACCCCAAAAATGGCACAGCTGGGGCCCCAAACCACCCGATTCCAACCCCAAACCGCCCCATTAGTGTCCCCAATGTCCCCAATGTCCCCAATGTCCCCAAAGTGTCCCCAATGTCCCCTCACCCTGCACGGCCAGCCACGGTCTCCAGAACACGTCCGAGTTCCTCAGCAGCTGTCCCCGGTCATGGTGTGACCCCAAATGTCCCAATGCCCCCAAGGTGTCCCCAATGTCCCCAAATGTCCCCAATGTCTGCAGTGTCTCCAATGTCCCCAATGTCCCCAAAGTGTCCCCAATGTCCCCAATGTCCACAGTGTCCTTAATGTCCCCAATGTCCCCGATGTCCCCAAAGTGTCCCCAGTGTCCCCTCACCCTGCACGGCCAGCCGCGGCCTCCAGAACACATCTGAGTTCCTGAGCAGCTGTCCCCGGTCGCGGTGTGACCCCAAATGTCCCAATGCCCCCAAGGTGTCCCCGATGTCCCCAATGTCCCCAAATGTCCCCAATGTCCCCAAAGTGTCCCCAATGTCCACAGTGTCCCCAATGTCCCTGATGTCCCCAATGTCCCCAAAGTGTCCCCGATGTCCCCTCACCCTGCACGGCCAGCCGCGGTCTCCAGAACACGTCCGAGTTCCTCAGCAGCTATGTCCGGTCATGGTTTGACCCCAAATGTCCCCAATGCCCCAGAGTGTCCTCGATGTCCCCAATGTCCCCAGTGTCCCCAAATGTCCCCAATGTCTGCAGTGTCTCCAATGTCCCCAATGTCCCCAAAGTGTCCCCAATGTCTGCAGCATCCCCAATGTCCCCAATGCCCCCAAGGTGTCCCCAGTGTCCCCAAAGTGTCCCCGATGTCCCCTCACCCTGCACGGCCAGCCGCGGTCTCCAGAACACGTCCGAGTTGCGGAGCAGCTGTCCCTTGTCACGGTTCACGGCCACCACGGCAGTGCCGCGGCCGAAGAGACGTCCGTAGGACAGGCGGAAGTCACAGACTGTCCCTGCAGGGGACAGGGGGGACAGGGGACAGTGTCAGGGGACAGGGGACAGCGTCAGGGGACAAGGGACAGTGTCGGGGACAGAGGGGACAGGGGACAGGGGACAGGGGAGAGTGTCAGGGGACAGATGGACAGAGGGGACAGCGTCAGGGGACCAGGGACAGTGTCAGGGGACACAGGGGACAGGGGACAGGGGACACAGGGGACACAGGGGACACAGGGGACAGGGGACAGTGTCAGGGGACAGAGGGACAGAGGGGACAGCATCAGGGGACAGGGACAGCGTCAGGGGACAGAGGGGACAGGGAACAGTGTCAGGGGACAGGGGACACAGGGGACCCAGGGGACAGTGTCAGGGGACAGAGGGGACAGGGGACACAGGGGACACAGGGGACAGGAGGGACAAAGGGGACACGGGACAGAGGGGACAGGAGGGACAGAGGGGACACAGGACAGAGAGGACAGGAGGGACAGAGGGACACAGGACAGAGGGGACAGGAGGGACAGAGGGACACAGGGACAGAGGGGACAGGAGGGACAGAGGGACACAAGGACAGAGGGGACAGCGTCAGGGGGGGACAGAGGGACAGAGGGGTCAGGAGGGGACAGAGGGGACAGGGGGGATGGGAGGGGACACAGGGGACAGGGGACAGAGGGACAGGAGGGGACAGGAGGGGACACAGGCAATGGGGAGGGGACAGGATGGACAGGAGAGGTCATGGGGAGACAGGAGGGGACAGAGGGGGCAGAGGGTGACAGGAGAGGACAGAAGGTGACAGGGCCACCCCAGGGTGTCCCCAAAGTGTCCCCAGGTGTCCCCATTGGTACCTGCGAGCAGCACGAGGTCGGCCTGGCGCAGGGCCTGGTGGCAGTCAGGAGGGGACAGGGGCAATGGGGAGGGGACAGAAGGTGACAGAAGGTGACAAGAGGGGACAGGGCCAGCCTGGCTGTCCCCAAAGTGTCCCCAGGTGTCCCCATTGGTACCTGCGAGCAGCACGAGGTCAGCCTCGCGCAGGGCGTGGCACTGGTCAGGAGGGGACAGGGGCAATGGGGAGGGGACAGAGATGACAGAAGGTGACAGGGCCAGCCCAGCTGTCCCCAGGGTGTCCCCAAAGTGTCCCCAGGGGTACCTGCGAGCAGCACGAGGTCGGCCTGGCGCAGCGCCTGGCGGCGATTGTGGCGCAGCAGGAGAGGGGACAGAGGGGACACAGGCAATGGGGAGGGGACAGAGAGGGACAGAAGGTGACAGGAGGTGACAGAAGGTGACAGGAGGTGACAGAAGGTGACAGGAGGTGACAGAAGGTGACAATGCCACCCCGGCCGTACCTGCGAGCAGCACGAGGTCGGCCTGGCGCAGCGCCTGCCGGCGATTGTGGCGCAGCAGCAGAGAGCTCTCGGGGGGCAGCAGCCCCCGGGCAGTGCCCCCCAGGTAGCACGGGACCCCCAGGGACTGCAGCGCCGAGCTGGGGACAGGGACAGCGAGGGACACGGCGTTGGGGCAGGCCCAAAAACGGCTGGGGGTGACCCCAAAAACGGCTGGGGGTGACCCCAAAAACGGCTCGAGGTGACCCCAAAAATGGCTCAGTTTGGCCCCAAAATGGCTTTGTTTGGCCCAAAAATGGCTTTGTTTGGCCCAAAAAATGGCTTTGTTTGGCCCAAAAATGGCTTTGTTTGGCCCAAAAACGGCTTGGGGTGACCCCAAAAACGGCTCTGTTTGGCCCAAAAAATGGCTCAATCAGGGTCCCAAAAATGGCTTTGTTTGCCCCAAGAATGGCTCAGTTTGGCCCCAAAGTGACTTTGTTTGGACCCAAAACAGCTCAGTTTGGCCCCAAACATGGCTCAGTTTGACCTCAGAAATGGCTCAGTTCGGAGCCCCAAAATGGCTCATTTTGGCCCCAAAAACTGCTTTGTTTGGCCCCAAAAATGGCTCAATCAGGGCCCTAAAAATAGCTCAGTTGGGAGCCCCAAAATGGCTCAGTTTGGCCCCAAAAACTGCTTTGTTTGGCCCAAAAATGGCTCAATCAGGGCCCTAAAAATAGCTCAGTTGGGAGCCCCAAAATGGCTCAGTTTGGCCCCAAAAATGGCTCAGTTTGGCCCAAAAATGGCTCAATCAGGGCCTCACAAATGGCTCAGTTTCGCCCCAAAGTGGCTTTGTTTGCCCCAAAAATGGCTCAGTTTGACCCCAAAAATGGCTTTGTTTGCCCCAAAAATGGCTCTGCCCCCAAAACAGCTCAATCAGGGCCCCAAAATGGCTCAGTTTGGCCCCAAAGTGACTCAGTTCAGCCCCCCCAGCACAGTTCCCATGTCCTCAGTCCCATCCCAGTCCATCCCAGTCCATTCCAGTCCATCCCAGTCCATTCCAGTCCATCTCAATCCCCCCCTAGTCCATCCCAGTCCCTCCCAATCCATCCCAATCCCCCCAATCCCCTCCCAATCCCCTCCCAGTCCATCCCAGTATAAACCAGTGCCCCCAGTCCCATCCCAATCCCATCCCAGTCCATTCCCAGTCCATCCCAGTTCCCCCCAGTCCATCCCAATCTCCTCCCAGTCCATCCCAATCCCCCCCTAGTCCATCCCAGTCCCTCCCAGTCCCATCCCAATCCCCCCAATCCCCCCAATCCCCTCCCAATCCCCTCCCAATCCCCTCCCAGTCCCTCCCAGTACAAACCAGTCCCTCCCAGTCTCTCACCACAGCTCCTCGGCAGGCGTTGGGGGCAGCAGGGCCTGACTGCCCACGAGCACCAGCGGCCGGCGGGCTCTGCTCAGGAGCTCTGAGCACTGCTGGACCTGGGATAGAGCCGAGATTAATCCGGGATTAACCCGGGATTGACCTGGGATTGACTCCGGGATTAGCTCAGGATTAACCCGGGATTGACTCAGGATTGACCTGGGATTGACCTGAGATTAACCTGGGATTGACTCTGGGATTAACCTGGGATTGACCTGAGATTAACCTGGGATTGACCTGAGATTAACCTGGGATTGACCCTGGATTAACCTGGGATTGACCCAGGATTAACCTGGGATTGACCTGAGATTAACCTGGGATTGACCTGAGATTAACCTGGGATTGACCTGAGATTAACCTGGGATTGACCCAGGATTAACCTGGGATTGACCCAGGATTAACCTGGGATTGACCTGAGATTAACCTGGGATTGACCCAGGATTGACCTGGGATTGACCCTGAGACTAACCCAGGATTGACCCTGGATTAACCCGGGATTGACCCAGGATTAACCTGGGATTGACCCGAGATTAACCCAGGATTGACCCGAGATTAACCTGGGATTGACCCAGGATTGACCTGGGATTGACTCAGGATTAACCTGGGATTGACCCAGGATTAACCTGGGATTAACCCGAGATTAACCTGGGATTGACTCAGGATTGACCTGGGATTGACCTAGGACTAACCTGGGAATGACCCGAGATTAACCTGGGATTGACTCCAGGATTAGCTCAGGATTAACCCGGGATTGACTCAGGATTGACCTGGGATTGACCTGAGATTAACCTGGGATTGACTCTGGGATTGACTCTGGGATTAACCTGGGATTGACCTGAGATTAACCTGGGATTGACCCGAGATTAACCTGGGATTGACCCAGGATTGACCTGGGATTGACCTAGGACTAACCTGGGAATGACCCGAGATTAACCTGGGATTGACTCCGGGATTAGCTCAGGATTAACCCGGGATTGACCGGAGATTAACCTGGGATTGACCCAGGATTGACCTGGGATTGACTCAGGATTAACCTGGGATTGACTCAGGATTAACCTGGGATTGACCCCAGGATTAACCTGGGATTGACTCAGGATTAACCTGGGATTGACTCCAGGATTAACCCGGGATTGACCCAAGATTGACCTGGGATTGACCTGAGATTAACCTGGGATTGACTCGAGATTAACCCAGGATTGACTCCAGGATTAACCTGGGATTGACGCCAGGATTGACCTGGGATTGACCCCGGGATTAGCTCAGGATTAACCCAGGATTGACTCAGGATTAACCTGGGATTGACCTGAGATTAACCTGGGATTGACTCTGGGATTAACCTGGGATTGACCCGAGATTAACCCAGGATTGACCCAGGATTGACCTGGGATTGACCCAGGATTAACCCGGGATTGACCTGAGATTAACCTGGGATTGACTCAGGATTAACCTGGGATTGACTCAGGATTAACCTGGGATTGACTCAGGATTAACCTGGGATTGACCCCAGGATTAACCTGGGATTGACTCAGGATTAACCTGGGATTGACTCCAGGATTAACCTGGGATTGACCCAGGATTGATCTGGGATTGACCTAGGACTAACCTGGGAATGACCCGAGATTAACCTGGGATTGACTCCGGGATTAGCTCAGGATTAACTCGGGATTGACCGGAGATTAACCCGGGATTGACCTGAGATTAACCTGGGATTGACCCAGGATTGACCTGGGATTGACTCAGGATTGACCTGGGATTGACTCAGGATTGACCTGGGATTGACCCGAGATTAACCTGGGATTGACCCAGGATTGACCTGGGATTGACCCGAGATTAACCTGGGATTGACTCCGGGATTAACCCAGGATTGACTCAGGATTAACCTGGGATTGACTCAGGATTAACCTGGGATTGACCCAGGATTAACCTGGGATTGACTCAGGATTAACCTGGGATTGACCCAGGATTAACCTGGGATTGACTCAGGATTAACCTGGGATTAACCCGAGATTAACCTGGGATTAACCTGAGATTAACCTGGGAGTGACCCCAGGATTAACCTGGGATTGACTCAGGATTAACCTGGGATTGACCTGAGATTAACCTGGGATTGACCCCAGGATTAACCTGGGATTGACCCAGGATTGACCTGGGATTGACTCAGGATTAACCTGGGATTAGCTCAGGATTAACCCAGGATTGACTCAGGATTAACCCAGGCCCTGCAGGCTCTGCTCAGCAGCTCTGAGCACTGCTGGACCTGGGACAGAGCTGGGATATTGTGGGGTATATTTGGGGTATTTCGGGGTATTTTTGGTGTATTTGGGGTATATTGGGGTACAGTGTGCAATTTGGGGTATTTTGGGTTCTGTGGGGTATATTTGGGGAAGATTTGGGGTATTTTGGGGTATATTTCAGTATATTTGGGGTATATTTGGGGTACATTGTGCTATTTGGGCTATATTGTGTTATTCGGGGTATTTTTGGGGTATATTTGAGGTATTTCAGGCTATTTTGGGGGTACATTTGGGTATTTGGGGTATATTTGGGTATTTGGGGTATATTCGGGCTATATTTTGGCTCCTGTGGGGTATATTTGGGGTATATTTTCGGTATATTTGGGATATATTTGGGGTACATTGCACTCTTCGGGTATTTTGGGATATATTGGGGTATATATGGGATATTTTGAGCTATATTTGGGGTCCATTGTGCAGTTTGGGGTATTTGGGGTATTTGGGGTTCTGTACCTGCTCGGGGCTGCCCAGGGGCAGGCGCAGGGGCAGGGGGGAGGGGTCCCGCGGCTCCCACGCCCCCCAATGGCTTCTGGGGGGCATTTGGGGAATATTTGGGTATATTTGGGGTATTTTTTGGGTATACTTGGGGTATTTGGGATATAGTTTGGGGTAGATTTGGCTATATTTGGGTATTTTGTGGTATATTTGGGGTATTTCAGGGCATATTTGGGTATTGGAGTAGATTTGGGGTATATTTGGGTATATTTGGGGTATATTTCGGGCTATTTTCGGGGTATATTTTCGGTATATTTGGGGTATATTTGGGATATATTTGGGTATATTTGGGTATATTTGGGTATATTTGGGTATATTTAGGTATATTTGGGTATATTTGGGTATATTTGGGTATATTTGGGTATATTTAGGTATATTTGGGTATATTTGGGTATATTTGGTATATTTGGGGTCCATTTTGCTCTTTGGGCTATTTTGGGCCCCATGGGGTTCCGTACCTGCTCGGGGCTGCCCAGGGGCAGGCGCAGGGGCAGGGGGGAGGGGTCCCGCGGCTCCCAGGCTCCCGCGAACACATCGGCCAGGTAAGAGCCCAGGTACCTGTGGGGAACGGAGGGGTTTGGGGTTTGTGTGGGGTTTTTGTAGGGTTTTTGGGGTTTTGGGGTTTTTTGGGAATTTTTTGGTTTTTTTGTGGGGTTTTCTTGGGGTTTTGTGGGGTTTGTGTGGGATTTGGGGGGGAGGGTTGGGTTTTATGTGGGGATTTTGGGGTTTTTGGAGGGGTTTGTGTGGGGTTTTGTGGGGTTTTGGGGGGAATTGGGTTTTTTGTGGGGTTTTTGTGGAGTTTTTGTAGAGTTTTTGGGGTTTTGGGAGTTTTTGGGGAGTTTTGGTTTTTTTCTGGGATTTTGAGTTTTTTTTGTGGGGTTTTTGTAGGGTTTTTGGGGCTTTTTGGGAATTTTTTTGGTTTTTTTGTGGGGTTTTTTTGGGTTTTGTGGGGTTTTGGGGGGAATTGGGTTTTTTGTGGGGTTTTTGTAGGATTTTCATGGGGTTTTTGTAGGGTTTTTGGGGTTTTGGGGTTTTTTGGGAATTTTTTGGGTTTTTTGTGGGGTTTTTTTGGGTTTTGTGGGGTTTGTGTGGGGTTTGGGGGGGAGGGTTGGGTTTTATGTGGGGATTTGGGGTTTTTTGTGGGGTTTGTGTGGGGTTTTTGGGGTTTTGGGGTTTTTTTGGGAATTTTTGGGTTTTTTTTGGGGTTTTTTGGGTTTTTTCTGCGGGATTTTGTTGGGTTTGTGTGGGATTTTGAGGGTTTTTTGTGGGATTTTGGAGTATTTTTGAGGGTTTTTTGTGGAGTTTTTGTGGGGTTTTGAGGGGAATTGGGTTTTTTGTGGGGTTTTTGTAGAGTTTTTGTAGGCTTTTTGTGGCTTTTTGGGAATTTTCTTGGTTTTTTTGTGGGGTTTTTTTGGGTTTTGTGGGGTTTGTGTGGGATTTGGGGGGAGGGTTGGGTTTTATGTGGGGATTTTGAGGTTTTTTTGTGGGGTTTTTTTGGGGTTTTGAGGGGAATTGGGGTTTTTGTGGGGTTTTTTGGGGTTTTTGTGGGGGTTTTGTAGCGTTTTTGGGGTTTTGGGAGTTTTTTGGGAGTTTTTTGGGTTTTTTCTGGGATTTTGAGGTTTTTTTGTGGGGTTTTTGTAGGGTTTTTGGGGCTTTTGGGAATTTTTTTGGTTTGTGGGGTTTTTTTTGGGGTTTTGTGGGGTTTGTGAGGGATTTGGGGGGGAGGGTTGGGTTTTATGTGGGGATTTTGGGTTTTTTGGAGGGGTTTGTGTAGGGTTTGTGTGGGGTTTTTGTAGGGTTTTTGGAGTTTGGGGTTTTTGGGGGGAATGTTTTGGTTTTTTGTGGGGTTTTTGTGGGTTTTTTTGGGGTTTTTGTAGGGTTTGTGTGGGATTTTGAGGGTTTTTTGTGGGATTTTGGAGTATTTTTGAGGGTTTTTTGTGGGGTTTCTGTGTGGTTTGAGGGGAATTGGGTTTTTTGTGGGGTTTTTGTGGGGTTTTTGTGGGGTTTTTGTAGGGTTTTTGGTGTTTTGGGGTTTTTTGGGAGTTTTTTGGATTTTTGGGGGTTTTTTGGGGGTTTTTTGGGGGATTTTGTTGGGTTTGTGTGGGATTTGAGGGTTTTTTGTGGGATTTTGGAGTATTTTTGAGGGTTTTTTGTGGGGTTTTGTGTGGTTTTGAGAGGAATTGGGTTTTTTGTGGGGTTTTTGTAGGATTTTCGTGGGGTTTTTGGGGTTGTAGGGTTTTTGGATTTTGGGGTTTTTTGGGAATTTTTGGGGTTTTTTGTGGTTTTTTTGGGTTTTGTGGGGTTTGTGTGGGATTTAGGGGGGAGGGTTGGGTTTTATGTGGGGATTTTGAGGTTTTTTTTGTGGGGTTTTTGTGGGGTTTTGGGGGGGTATTGGGTTTTTTGTGGGGTTTTTGTAGGATTTTTGTGGGGTTTTTGTAGGGTTTTGGGGTTTTTGGGAATTTTTTGGTTTTTTGTGGGCTTTTTTGGGGTTTTTGTAGGGTTTTTGTGGGGTTTTCTTGGGGTTTTGTGGGGTTTGTGTGGGATTTGGGGGGGAGGGTTGGGTTTATGTGGGGATTTGGGTTTTTTTGTGGGGTTTTGTAGGGTTTTTGTGGGGTTTTTGTAGGGTTTTGGGGTTTTTTGGGAATTTTTTTGGTTTTTTGTGGGGTTTTTGTGGGTTTTGTAGGGTTTGTGTGGGGTTTTCGTGGGGTTTTCGTAGGGTTTTTGGGGTTTTGGGGTTTTTTGGGAGTGTTTTGTTTTTTTCTGGGTTTTTTGGGCTTGTTTTGGGGTTTTTGTAGGGTTTGTGTGGGATTTTGAGGGTTTTTTGTGGGATTTTGGAGTATTTTTGAGGGTTTTTTGTGGGGTTTCTGTGTGGTTTGAGGGAATTGGGTTTTTTGTGGGGTTTTTGTGGGGTTTTTGTGGGGTTTGTGTGGGGTTTTTGGGGTTTTGGGGTTTTTTGGGAATTTTTGGGGTTTTTTGTGGGGTTTTTTGGGTTTTTTCTGCGGGATTTTGTTGGGTTTGTGTGGGATTTTGAGGGTTTTTTGTGGGATTTTGGAGTATTTTTGAGGGTTTTTGTGGGGGTTTTGTGTGGTTTTGAGAGGAATTGGGTTTTTTGTGGGGTTTTTGTAGGATTTTCGTGGGGTTTTTGTAGGGTTTTTGGGATTTTGGGGTTTTTTGGGAATTTTTTGGGTTTTTTGTGGGTTTTTTTTTGGGTTTTGTGGGGTTTGTGTGGGATTTGGGGGGGAGGGTTGGGTTTTATGTGGGGATTTTGGGGTTTTTGGAGGGGTTTGTGTGGGGTTTTGTGGGGGTTTTGGGGGGAATTGGGTTTTTTGTGGAGTTTTTGTGGGGTTTTTGTAGGGTTTTTGGGGTTTGGGGTTTTTTGGGAATTTTTTTGGTTTTTTGTGGGGTTTTCTTGGGGTTTTGTGGGGTTTGTGTGGGATTTGGGGGGGAGGGTTGGGTTTTATGTGGGGATTTGGGTTTTTTTGTGGGGTTTTTGTAGGGTTTTTGTGGGGTTTTTGTAGGGTTTTGGGGTTTTTTGGGAATTTTTTTGGTTTTTTGTGGGGTTTTGTGGGGTTTTGTAGGGTTTGTGTGGGGTTTTCGTGGGGTTTTTGTAGGGTTTTTGGGGTTTGGGGTTTTTTGGGAGTTTTTTGGTTTTTTCTGGGTTTTTTGGGGGTTGTTTTGGGGTTTTTGTAGGGTTTGTGTGGGATTTGAGGGTTTTTTGTGGGGTGGGTTTTGGAGGGTTTTTGTGGGGTTTTTGTGGGGGTTTGTGTGGTTTGTGGGGTTTTGGGGTTTTTGTGGGGTTTTGTGGGGTTTTGTGGGGTTTTTGTAGGGGTTTTGGAGTTTGGGGGTTTTGGGGATTTTTTGGATTTTTGGGGTTTTTTTTGGGGTTTTTGTTGGGATTTTGTGGGTTTGTGTGGGTTTTGGTGGGGTTTTTGTGGGTTTTGGGTGGTTTTGGGGTGGTTTTGTGGGGGTTTTGTGGGGTTTGTGGGGTTTTGTGGGGGTTTTGTGGGTTTTTGGTGGGGTTGGTTGTGGGGTTTTTTGTGGGGTTTTGTGGGTTTTGGGTTTTGTGGGGTTGTGTGGGATTTGGGGGGGGGTTGGGTTTTTGTGGGGTTTTGTGGGTTTTTGTGGGGTTTTTGTGGGGTTTGGGGGGATTGGGTTTTTTGTGGGGTTTTTGTGGATTTTTGTGGGGTTTTTGTGGGTTTTGGGGGTGGGTTTTTGGGTTTTTTTGTGGGTTTTTGTGGGGTTTTTGTGGGGTTGGGGTTTGTGGGGTTTTGTGGGGGTGTTTGGGGTGTGGGGTGGGGTGTGGGGGGTTGGGGGGGTTGTGTGGGGGTTTGTGGTGGGGTGTGGGGGTTTGGGGGGGGGGGTTTGGTTTGGGGTTGTGGGGGTTTGGTGGGGGTGTGGGTTGGGTTGGGGGTTTGTGGGTGGGTTTGGGTGGGGTTGTGTGGGGTTTTGTGGGTGGGGTTTGTGGGTTTTTGAGGGGTTTGGGTTTGGGTTTGTGGGGGTTTGGGTTGGGTTTTGTGGGGGTTTGGTGTGGGGTTGTGTGGGGTTGTGTGGGGTTTGGGGTTGGGTTTTGGGTTTTTTTCTGGGATTTGAGGGTTGGGGTTTTGTGGGGTTTTTTGGGTTGGGGGTTTTTGGGATGGGGTTTTTTGTGGGGTTTTTTGGGTTTTGGGGGATTATGTGGGTTTTTGTTGGGTTGGGGATGGGGTTTTTGTGGGATTTGGGGTTTTTTGTGGGGTTTTGTGGGGTTTTTTGAGGGGATTTTTTTGGTTCTTTTTGGGATTTTTTGGGGGGGTTTCTTGGAGTTTTCCTGGGGGTTTTTTTGTTTGTTTTTGTGGGGGATTTGGGGGTTTCTTGGGGCTTTTTGGGTTTTTTTTGAGGGCATTCAGGGGTTTTGTTTTTTGGTTTTTTTTATTTTTTGGGGTTTTTTTCTGTATTTTTTGGGGGGACTTTTGGGGTTTTTTGGGGGATTTTTTTTGTTTAAGGAGCACTCCGTTTTGGTTTTTTTTTGTTCCTTTTGGCAGATTTTTGGGTTCCTTTGGGGGTTTGTTTTGAGGGAAGATCTGGGGTTTTTGGGGGATTTTGGAGGTTTTTCTTTTGTTTTTTGGGGTTTTTTTGGGGTTTTTTTGTTCGTTTTTGGGAGTTTTGGGGAGGATTTTTTGGGGGTTTTTGGGGGGTTTTCTGGGGGTCTTTTGGGGGGGTTTTTTGAGGGATTTTTCTTCTTCTTTCTGGGGTTTTTGGGGGGGGGGGTTGGGGGGATTTTTGGGGACGTTTTTGGGGGATTTTTTGGGGTTTTTTTGGGGGATTTTGGGGATTTTTTTGGGTCTTTTGGGGGGATTTTGGGGGATTTTTTTGGTTCATTTGGGGATTTTTTGGGCGGACTTTTTTGGGGTTTTTTGGGTTCTTTTGGGTGGTTTTTGGGGGTTCTTTTGTTGTTTTTTTGGGAGGGGTTGGGTTTTTGGGATTTTTGGGGGTCTTTTTTGTTTGTTTTTTTTTAGAGTTTTTTGGGGGGGATTTTTTGTTCGTTTTTGGGTTTTTTGCTGTTGTTTTTTGGTGGGGATTTTTTTTTTTGTTTTTTGGGATTCTTTTTTGGTTTTGGGCTCTTTTTGGGATTTTTTGGGGGGCTTTTTTTTTTTTTTTTTTTGGGGGGGGATTTTTTTGATTCTTTTTCGGGTATTTTTGGGGGGGATTTTGTCGGTTTTTTTCAGGGATTTTTTCGTTTTTTTCCAGGGATTTTTTGGGGTATTTTTTGGGGATTTTTGGGGTATTTTTGGGGTTTTCCCCCTCTCACCACTGCACGAGTTTCCCGCGCAGGCCCCGCGGAGCTCCGGCGGCGCCGATTTCCTTCTGCACCACGTGGAAGGGGTAGAGCACATCGATGGGCAGCTCCACGAACACCGGGCCTGAGGGGGCAGGACATGACCAAAAATACCCCAAAAAACTCGAAAAAAAACCGCCCAAAAAGAACAAAAAAATCCCTCAAAACACCCCCCAAAAAACAAAAAAAAATCCCTCCCAGAAACACCAGAAAACTCCCCAACAAACCTCCCAAAAAGAACAAAAAAACCCTCCAAAAAATCCCCCCAAAAAACTCCCCCAGAAGACCTCCAAAAAAAACCCCTAAAAAACCCCAAAATCCCAGCCCCAAATCCCACGGCAGCACCCCCAAAAAAACCCTCTAAAAAACCCCCCAAAAACCTCCAAAATATCCCCCAACCCCCCCAAAAACAACCCCAAAACCCCCCCAAAAAGAAAAAAAAATCCCTCGAAAAACCTCTCAAAAAAACCCCCAAAGAAACCCCCCAAAAACCCCAAAAAAATCCCCAACCCCCCCCCAAAACTTACAAAAAACCCTAAAAAAAATCCCGCCAAAAAAACCCTAAAAAAGCCCCAAAAAACGCGGCCCGAAATGAAGGGGTAGAGCACATCGATGGGCAGCTCCACCAACACAGGCCCTGAGGGGCCGAATTTGTCACAAAAATATCCCAAAAACCGCAAAAAACCCGGCCCAAAATACCGCAAAAAGTACAAAAAAAATCCATCAAAAAAACCGCCCAAAAGAACAAAAAAATCCCCAAAAAACCCCCCAAAAAACAAAAAAAAATCCCCCCAAAAGAACAAAAAAAACCTTCAAAAAAACCTCCCAAAAACCCCCCGAATAAAGCCAAAAAAATCCCTCAAAAAAACCCCCAAAAAGAACAAAAAAAAAATCCCTCAAAAAACCCAAAACGCCAGCCCCAAATCCCACGACAGGACCCCAAAAAAACACCAGGAACTGACCCCCAAAAAACCCCGAAAAACCTCCTAAAAAAAACCCCCCAAAAAAAACCCCAAAAGCCCCCAAAAAACCCCAAAAGCCCCCCAAAATGAACAAAAAATCCCACAAAAAACCCTCCAAAAACACCCCCAAAAAAACCCCAAAAGATCTCCCCAAAAATCCCCAAAATCCCAGCCCCAAATGAAGGGGTAGAGCACATCGAGGGGCAGCTCCACCAACACGGGCCCTGAGGGGCCGAATTTGTCACCAAAAATACCCCAAAAAACCCCAAAAGAACAAAAAAAATCCGCCAAAAATCCCCCCAAAATACCCAAAAAAATCCCCCCCAAAAAACCCCAAAAGCAAAAAAAAAATCCCTTGAAAAACCCCAAACCAAAAAAAAAAACCCTTGAAAAACCCCCAAAAAGAACAAAAAAATTCCCTCAAAAAAAACCCCCAAAACCCCTCTAAAAGAACCCCCAAAATAACCCCAAAAAAACTGTCCTGGTGTCCCCAAACCCAAACACCCCAAAATCCCCATCTGACCCCAAAACCCCAAAAAATCCACCCCAAAACCCCTAAATCCCCAATTCCACCCAAAATCTCCAATTCCACCCCAAAATCCCCAATCCCACCCCAAAATCTCTAATTCCACCCCAAAATCCCCAAAATCTCCAATCCCACCCCAAAATCTCCAATCCCACCCCAAATCTCTAATTCCACCCCCAAATCCCCAAAATCTCCAATCCCACCCCCAAAATCCCCAATCCCACCCCAAAATCCCCAAAATCCCCAAAATCCCCAAAATCCCCAACCCACCCCAAAATCCCCAAAATCCCCAATCCCACCCCAAAATCCCCAAAACACCAATCCCACCCCAAAATCCCCAAAATCCCCAATTCTACCCCCCAAAATCCCCAAAATCTCCAATCCCACCCCAAAATCCCCAATCCCACCCCAAAATCCCCAATCCACCCCAAATCCCCAAATCCCCAATCCACCCCAAAATCCCCAAAATCCCCATTCCACCCCAAAATCCCCAATCTCACTCCAAAATCCCAATCCCACCCCAAAATCTCCAATTCCACCCCAAAATCTCCAAAATCCCCAATCCCACCCCAAAATCTCCAATTCCACCCCAAAATCTCCAAAATCTCCAATCCCACCCCAAAATCCCCAATTCCACCCCAAAATCCCCAATCTCACTCCAAAATCCCCAATCCCACCCCAAAATCCCCAATTCTACCCCAAAATCCCCAAAATCCCCAATCCCACCCCAAAATCCCCAATTCCACCCCAAAATCTCCAATCCCACCCCAAAATCCCCAATTCTACCCCAAAATCCCCAAAATCCCAAATCCCACCCCAAAATCCCCAATCCCACCCCAAAATCCCAAAATCCCCAAAATCCCCAAAATCCCCAAAATCCCCAATCCCACCCCAAAATCCCCAAAATCTCCAATCCCACCCCAAAATCCCCAATTCCACCCCAAAATCCCCAAAATCCCCAATTCCACCCCAAAATCCCCAAAATCCCCAAAATCCCCAATCCCACCCCAAAATCCCCAAAATCCTCAATTCCACCCCAAAATCCCCAAATCCCCAATTCCACCCCAAAATCCCCAAAATCCCCAATTCCACCCCAAAATCCCCAAATCTCTAATTCCACCCCAAAATCCCCAAAATCTCCAATCCCACCCCAAAATCCCCAAAATCTCTAATTCCACCCCAAAATCCCCAAAATCCCCAATCCCACCCCAAAATCCATGGCAGGGTCACCTCAAATCCCACCTGAGCCAATCCAAACTTCCATCCAGGGACACCCCAAAATTCCCAAAATTTCCCAAAAAATCCCGGGGCTGATTTTGGGATTCCCTCCCAAATTCCCAATCCCAGGATATTTTCTGGGATATTTTCTGGGATATTTTTGGGATATTTTTGGGATATTTTTGGGATATTTTTGGGATATTTTCTGGGATTTCCTGGGATATTTCCTGGGATTTTCTGGGATATTTTCCGGGACATTTTCAGAGACTTTCCAGGATATTTCCCAGGATATTTTCAGGGATTTTCCAGGATATTTTCCGGGATTTCCTGGGATATTTTCTGGGATATTTTCCAGGATTTCCTGGGATATTTTCCTGGGATATTTTCCAGGATATTTCAAGGATTTTCTGGGATATTTCCTACAATACTTCCCAGGATATTTTTGGGGATTTCCTGGGATATTTTCCAGGATATTTTGGGGAATTTTCCAGGATATTTTCCAGGATATTTGTTTGGATATTTCCCAGGATATTTCCTGGAATTTTCTGGGATATTTTCAGGGATCTTCTGGATTATTTCCCAGGATTTCCTGGGATATTTTCGGGGATTTCCCGGGATATTTCCTGGGATTTTCTGGGATATTTTCCAGGGTATTTCCCGGGATTTCCCTGGATTTTCCGGGATATTTTTGGGGATGTTTTCCAGGATATTTTCAGGGATTTCCTGGAATTTTCTGGGAGATTTTCCAGGATTTTCTGGGATATTTTCCAGGATATTTCCTGGGATATTTATTTTCTGGGACATTTTCTGGGATATTTTCAAGGATTTCCTGGGATACTTTCCAGGATATTTTCCAGGATATTTTCCGGGATATTTTTTGGGATATTTTCTGGGATATTTTCCAGGATTTCCTGGGATATTTTCTGGGATATTTTCCAGGATATTTTTTTTTATATTTCCCAGGATATTTTCCGGGATTTTCTGGGATATTTTCAGGGATCTTCTGGATTATTTCCCAGGATTTCCTGGGATATTTTCAGGGATTTCCCAGGATATTTCCGGGGTTTTCTGGGATATTTCCCCGGACTTTCCGGGATATTTTCGGGATATTTCGGGATTCTCCTCACCGGGGGTGCCCTCCTGGGCGGTGGCGATGACCCTGCGCAGGCTGGGGACGGAAATTCCCAATCCCGGGGCTGATTTTGGGATTCCCTCCCCAGATTCCCAATCCCAGGATATTTTCTGGGATATTTTCTGGGCTATTTCCTAGGATTTTCTGGGATATTTTTGGAATATTTCCTGGGATATTTCTGGGATGATTTTGGGAATTCTCCTCACCGGGGGTGCCCTCCTGGGCAGTGGCGATGGCACGGCACAGGACGGGGACGGAAATTCCCAATCCCGGGGCTGATTTTGGGATTCCCTCCCCAAATTCCCAATCCCAGGATATTTTCTGGGATATTTTCTGGGCTATTTCCTAGGATTTTCTGGGATATTTTTGGAATATTTCCTGGGATATTTCTGGGATGATTTTGGGAATTTTCCTCACCGGGGGTGCCCTCCTGGGCGGTGGCGATGGCGCGGCGCAGCGTGGGGACGGAAATTCCCAATCCCGGGGCCGATTTTGGGATTCCCTCCCCAGATTCCCAATCCCGGGATATTTTCCGGGATATTTTCGGGATTTTTCGGGATTCTCCTCACCGGGGGTGCCCTCCTGGGCGGTGGCGATGGCGCGGCGCAGCGTGGGGACGATGTCGCGCACGGCGCGCACCGACAGCACCGACTTGCAGAGCGTGCGGAACAGCGGAACCTGCGGAATGTCCTGCAGAGCGCCCCGGCCCTGGAAGGACACCGGAGTGACCGCCGGGAATTCGGGAACGGCCTCGGGAATGGCCTCGGGAATTCGGGAATGGCCTCGGGAATTCGGGAGTGGCATCGGGAATTCGGGAGTGACCACCGCGAGTGACCGCCGGGAATTCGGGAACGGCCTCGGGAATTCGGGAACAGCCTCGGGAATGGCCTCGGGAATTCGGGAATGGCCTCGGGCATTCGGGAACGGCATCGGGAATTCGGGAGTGACATCCGGAATGGCCTCGGGAATTCGGGAATTTGGCATCGGGAATTCGGGAATGGCATCGGGAATTCGGGAATGGCCTCAGGAATTCGGGAACGGCCTCGGGAATTCAGGAATGGCCTCGGGAATTCAGGAATTTGGCATCGGGAATTCGGGAATGGCATTGGGAATTTGGGAACGGCCTCGGGAATTCGGGAACGGCCTCGGGAATGGCATCAGGAATGGCATCGGGAATTCGGGAGTGGCATCGGGAATTCGGGAGTGACATCCGGAATGGCCTCGGGAATTCGGGAATTTGGCATCGGGAATTCGGGAATGGCATCGGGAATTCGGGAATGGCCTCGGGAATTCGGGAGTGACCACCGCGAGTGACCGCCGGGAATTCGGGAACAGCCTCAGGAATTCAGGAATTTGGCATCGGGAATTCGGGAGTGACCTCGGGAATTCGGGAGTGACCACTGCGAGTGACCGCCGGGAATTCGGGAACAGCCTCGGGAATTCGGGAATGGCCTCGGGAATTTGGGAGTGACCACCACGAGTGACCGCCGGGAATTCGGGAATGGCCTCGGGAATGGCATCGGGAATGGCCTCGGGAATTCGGGAACGGCCTCGGGAATTCGGGAGTGACCACCGCGAGTGACCGCCGGGAATTCGGGAACAGCCTCGGGAATTCGGGAGTGGCCTCGGGAATTCGGGAGTGGCATCGGGAATTCGGGAATGGCATTGGGAATTCGGGAACAGCCTCGGGAATTTGGGAGTGGCATCGGGAATTCGGGAACGGCCTCGGGAATTCGGGAATGGCATCGGGAATTCGGGAGTGGCATTGGGAATTTGGGAATTTGGCATCGGGAATTTGGGAGTGACCACCAGGAGTGACTGCTGGGAATTTGGGAATGGCATCGGGAATTCGGGAATGGCGCTGGGAATTCGGGAATGGCCTCGGGAATTCAGGAATGGCCTCGGGAATGACCTCCGGGAATTCGAGAGTGACCACCGGGAGCGACCGCCGGGAATTCGGGAGTGACCTCCAGGAGTGGCCTCCGGGAATTCGGGAGTGGCCTCGGGAATTCGGGAATGGCCTCGGGAATTCGGGAATGACCACCGCGAGTGACCGCCGGGAATTCAGGAATGTGGGAATGCCATCGGGAATTCGGGAATGGCATTGAGAATTTGGAAATGGCCTTGAGAATTCAGGAATGGCATCGGGAATTTGGGAGTGAACACCGGGAGTGACCGCTGGGAATTTGGGAATGTGGGAATGCCATCAGGAATTTGGGAGTGACCACCAGGAGTGACCTCCGGGAATTCGGGAATGGGCACCAGGAATGGCCTCGGGAATTTGGGAATGGCATCAGGAATTTGGAAATGGCATTGAGAATTCGGGAATGGCTTCGGGAATGGCTTCGGGAATGGCTTCGGGAATTCGGGAATGGCATCGGGAATTTGGCATCGGAAATTAGGGAATGGCATCGGGAATGACCATTGGGAATTCGGGAGTGACCACTGGGAATTCAGGAATGGCCTCGGGAATTCAGGAGTGACCACCGGGAATTCGGGAATGGCATCGGGAATTCGGGAGTGGCATTGGGAATTCAGGAATGGCCTCAGGAATTTGGGAATGACCACTGGGAATTTGGAAATGGCATTGGGAATTTGGGAATGACATCGGGAATTCGGGAATTTGGCATCGGGAATTTGGGAATGACATCAGGAATTTGGCATCGGGAATTCGGGAATGGCCTCGGGAATTCGGGAATGGCATTGGAAATTCGGGAGTGGCATCGGGAATTCGGGAATGGCCTCAGGAATTCGGGAATGGCCAGCAGGAATCCGGGAGTGACCACTGGGAATTTGGGAGTGACCACTGGGAATGGCCATCAAGAATTCGGGAATGGTCTCAGGAATTCAGGAATGGCCTCAGGAATTCGGGAATGGCCTCGGGAACAACCATCAGGAATTTGGGAGGGACCACCAGGAATTTGGCATTGGGAATTTGGGAATGACCATCGGGAATTTGGGAATGGCCATCGGGAATTTGGGAATGACCATCGGGAATTTGGGAATGGCCATCGGGAATTCGGGAATGGCCTCGGGAATTCAGGAACGGTGGGATTGACCATTAGGAATTCGGGAATGGCCTCAGGAATTTGGGAATGGCCACTGGGAATTCAGGAGTGACCGCTGAGAATGACCAGCAGGAATTCGGGAATGACCACCAGGAACGGCCAGCGGGATGAAAATCCCCAAAAATGAAGGAAAACCACCAAAACCAAGGAAATCCCCCCAAAATCTGCCCCAGGAGGGTTTTGGGGTGCCCCCACCTTCTGCAGCGTGGCGGCAGCACCCCCCAGCAGCAGCAGCGGCGACTCGGCCATCTGCGCGTTCTTCACGGCTGTCACCGCGTTGGTGACACCGGGGCCCGCGGTCACCGCCGCGACGCCGATGCGGCCTGCGGGGACAGGGGGAACGGTGGCACCGAGGTGGCTCCAAAATGGCACCAAGGTGATGCTGAGATGACACGAAAGTGGTGCCAAGATGGCGCCAAGGTGGCTCCAAGGTGACACCAAGATGGCACAAAAGTGGCACCGAGATGGCATCAAAATGAAACCAAGGTGGCTCCAAGATGGAACCAAGATGGCGTCGAAGTGACATCAAGATGGCGCCAAGATGACACAAAAGTGGCACCAACATGGCGCCAAGGTGGCTCCAAAATGGAACCAAGGTGGCGCCAAGATGACACAAAAGTGGCACCAAGGTGGCTCCAGCGTGACATAGAAGTGGCGCCAAGATGGCTCCATGATGACACCAAGATGGCGCCAAGGTGGCTCCAAAATGGGACCAAGATGGCGCCAAATTGGCCTCAAAATGGTGCCAAGGTGGCTCCAAAACGGAACCAAGATGGCTCCAAGGTGGCTCCAAAATGGCTCCAAAACGGAACCAAGATGGCTCCAAGGTGGCTCCAAAATGGTGCCAAATTGGGCTCAAGATGGCGCCAAGATGACCCAAAGTGGCACCAAGATGGCATCAAAATGGAACTAAGGTGGCTTCAAAACAGAATCAAGATGACGCCAAGGTAGCTCCAAAATGACACCAAGACGGTGCCAAATTGGCCTCAAGATGGTGCCAAGGTGGGTCCAAGATGGGTCCAAATTGGTCCCAAGATGACACAAAAATGGTGCCAAGGTGGCTCCAAGATGACACCAAGATGGCGCCAAGGTGGCTCCAAAATGGCTCCAAAACGGAACCAAGATGGCTCCAAGATGGCTCCAAAATGGTGCCAAATTGGCCTCAAGATGGCGTCAAGGTGACATCAAGATGGCGCCAAGATGACACAAAAGTGGCACCAAGATGGCATCAAAATGGAACTAAGGTGGCTTCAAAACAGAATCAAGATGGCGCCAAGGTGGCTCCAAAATGACACCAGGATGACACAAAAGTGGCACCGATATGGTGTCAAAATGGAACCAAGATGGCGCCAAGATGGTGTCAAAATGGAACTAAGGTGACTTCAAAACGGAATCAAGATGGCGCCAAGATGACACAAAAGTGGCACCAAGGTGGCTCCAAAATGGGACCAAGATGGCGCCAAATTGGCCTCAAGATGTCGCCAAGGTGGCACCAAAGTGGCTCCAAATTGGTCCCAAGATGACACAAAAGTGGTGCCAATACGGTGTCAAAATGGAACCAAGATGGCGCCAAGGTGGCACCAAGATGGCGCCAAGGATGGATAAGATCCAAGAAGGGACAAATGGGGACAAACCCCACCCTGGAAGGACCTTGGACACCCCAAAGTCTCAGCTCCACCAGGATGGAACACCCCAAAGCCTCTGGAGATGTTGGCCATGGGGTCACCTCCTCCACCCCCGTGGGACAAATGGGGACAAATGCCACCCTGGAAGGCCCCTGGACACCCCAAAGTCTCAGCTCCACCAGGAGCCACCAAGGTGGGAACACCCCAAACCCTCTGGAGATGTTGGCCATGGTGTCACCTCCTCCATCCCATGGGACAAATGGGGACAAAGAGGGACAAATGGGGACAAAGGGGGACAGCCCCACCCCGGAAGGTCCCCGAGGCTGACCCGAGAGCCGCGACACGGCGTCGGCGGCGAAGACGGCGGTGGCCTCGTGGCGCGTGTCCACCACGCGGATGCCGATCTTCTCGCAGGCCACCAGCACAGGCGAGATGTGTCCCCCGGGCAGCGTGAACAGGAAGCGCACGTCGTGGGCACGCAGCACCTCGGCCACCAGCTCCCCGCCGTGCCGGCCGCTCGCCGTGTCCACCTGGGGACACCGCGGGTCAGGGGTGACACTGGGGACAGCTGGGCACGATGGCCTCTGTGCCACCTGTGACATCTGTGTCCATGTCCCCTGTGCCACCCATCCCACCTGGGGACACCGCGGGTCAGGGGTGACACTGGGGACAGCTGGGCACGATGGCCTAAGTACCACCTGTGCCTGTGTCCCCTGTACCACCTATCCCACCTGGGGACACCACAGGGCCAGGGGTGACACTGGGGACAGCTGGGCATGATGGCCTCTGTGCCACCTGTGCCACCTGTGACATCTGTGTCCATGTCCCCTGTGCCACCCATCCCACCTGGGGACACCGTGGGTCAGGGGTGACACTGGGGACAGCTGGGCACGATGGCCTAAGTACCACCTGTGCCTGTGTCCCCTGTGCCACCCATCACACAAGTGCCACCTGTGCCACCTGTGCCCATCTCCCCTGTGCCACCCATCCCACCTGGGGACACCGTGGGGCCAGGGGTGACACTGGGGACAGCTGGGCACAATGGCCTCTGTGCCACCAGTGACATCTGTGTCCATGTCCCCTGTGCCACCTATCCCACCTGGGGACACCGCGGGTCAGGGGTGACATTGGGGACAGCTGGGCACGATGGCCTCTGTGCCACCTGTGCCACCTGTGCCCGTGTCCCCTGTACCACCCATCCCACCTGAGGGGACACGGGGTCACTGCGCAGTCAGGGGTGACACTGGGGACACCTGGCCTCAGTGTCCCCCCAGTGCCCAATGTCCCCCAGTGTCCCCAGTATCCCCAATGGCCCCAGTGCCCCCAGTGCCCCCCCCAATGTCCCCCTGGTGTCCCCCCAGTGTTTCCAATGTCCCCCCAGTGTCCCCAGTATCCCTCCAGTATGCCCCCAGTGTCCCCAATGTCCCTCCAGTGTCCCCCAGATCCCCATCCCCAATGCCCCCCCCAGTATCCCCAATGTCCCCCCGGTGTCCCTGCTGTCCCCCTATTGTCCCCAGTCCCCATCCCCAATGTCCCCGCAGTGTCCCCAATGTCCCCCCAATGTCCCTCAGTGTCCCTAATGTCCCCCAGTGTCCCCAATTAACCCCAGATCCCCATCCCCAAAGTCCCCCCCGTGTCCCCCCAGTGTCCCCAATCCCCATCCCCAATGTCCCCCCAGTGTCCCCAATGCCTCCCCCCAGTGCCCCCCCGCTGTCCCCCCAATGTCCCCCCAGTGCCCCCCCGCTGTCCCCCCAATGTCCCCCCGGTGTCCCCCCAGTGTCCCCCCGGTGTCCCCGCTGTCCCCAGACCTTGTGGCGCAGGCGGTAGAGGAGCCCGAGGCGCTGTGCCACCGCCAGCAGGGCCAGGGCCACCAGCCCGGCACAGGCACAGCCCAGCGCGGCCACCAACTCCATGGCGGGGCTGCAAAACAGCGGGGCCACCGTGGGAACACGGCGGGGACACTGGGAATGGACTGGGGACACCGGGAATGGACTGGGGACACCGGGAATGGATTGGGGACACCGGGAATGGACTGGGGACACCGGGAATGGATTGGGGACACCGGGAATGGACTGGGGACACCGGGAATGGATTGGGGACACCGGGAATGGACTGGGGACACCGGGAATGGATTGGGGACACCGGGAATGGACTGGGGACACCGGGAATGGATTGGGGACACCGGGAATGGACTGGGGACACCGGGAATGGATTGGGGACACCAGGAACTGACCAGGGACACTATGGGAGTGACTGGGGACACCGGGAATGGACTGGGGACACTGGGAATGGACTGGGGACACCGGGAATGGATTGGGGACACCGGGAATGGACTGGGGACACCGGGAATGGATTGGGGACACCGGGAACTGACCAGGGACACCAGGAACTGACTGGGGACACCATGGGAGTGACTGAGGACACCGGGAATGGACTGGGGACACCGTGGGACTGACTGGGGACACCAGGAATGGATTGGGGGCACCGGGAATGGATTGGGGACACCGGGAATGGATTGGGGGCACCGGGAATGGATTGGGGACACCGGGAATGGATTGGGGGCACCGGGAATGGATTGGGGACACCGGGAATGGACTGGGGACACTGGGAATGGACTGGGGACATCGGGAATGGACTAGGGACATCGGGAATGGATTGGGGACGCCAGAATCTGACCAGGGACACCAGGAACTGACTGGGGACACCATGGGAGTGACTGGGGACACCGGGAATGGACTGGGGACACTGGGAATGGACTGGGGACACCGGGAATGGACTGGGGACACCAGGAACTGACCAGGGACACTATGGGACTGACCAGGGACACCATGGGAACCCAATGGGGACACCGGGAACTGACTGGGGACACTGTGGGACTGACTGGGGACACCGGGAACTGACTGGGGACACTGTGGGACTGACTGGGGACACCGTGGGACTGACTGGGGACACCGGGAACTGACTGGGGACACTGTGGGACTGACTGGGGACACCAAGAATGGACTGGGGACACCGTGGGAACCAACGGGGACACCGTAGGACTGACTGGGGACACTGTGGGAACTTGGTGGGGACACCATGAGACCCCAGTGGGGACACCAGGAACTGACTGGGGACACCAGGAGCTAACTGGGGACACTGGGAATGGACTGGGGACATCGGGAATGGACTGGGGACACCGTTGCACTGACCAGGGACACCGTGGGAACCCAATGGGGACATCGGAAATGGACTGGGGACACTGGGAATGGACTGGGGACATCGGGAATGGACTGGGGACACTGGGAATGGACTGGAGACATCATGGGAACCCAATGGGGACACCAGGAACTGACTGGGGACACCGGGAATGGACTGGGGACACCGTGGGACTGACCAGGGTCACCATGGGAACCCAATGGGGACACCAAGAATGGACTGGGGACACCGTGGGAACCAACGGGGACACCGTGGGACTGACCGGGGACACCGGGAATGAACTGGGGACACCATGGGAACTCAGCGAGGACACCGGGAACTGACTGGGGACACTGTGGGACTGACTGGGAACACCGGGAATGGATTGGGGACATCGTGGGAACGCGGTGGGGACACCGGGAACTGACCAGGGACACCACGAACTGACTGGGGACACCATGGGACTGACCGGGGACACCCTGGGAACCCAGCGGGGACACCAGGAACCGACTGGGGACACCGGGAATGGACTGGGGACACCATGGGACTGATAGGGGACACCGGGGACTGACTGGGGACACTGGGAATGGATTGGGGACACCGTGGGACTGACTGGGGACACTGTGGGAACTCGGCAGGGACACTGGGAACTGACTGGGGACACTTTGGGAACCAACCAGGAATGACACCAGGAGTGGCAGGGAATGACACGGACACTGGGGACAGAAGGGACATTGGGGACAGGAGGGACATTGGGGACAGGAGGGACATTAGGGACATTGGGGACACTGGGGACAGGAGGGACATTGGGGACAGGAGGGACATTGGGGACATAGAATGACACAGAACAGCCCCAGGGCATGGGGGTGAACCCAACCCAGATTAATTAAACCCAAATTAATTGAACCCAAATTAATCGAACCTGGATCAATTGAACCTGGATTAATTAATTCCCAATTAATCTAACCCCAATTAATTAAACCCTAATTAACTGAGCTGAGATTAACCAAACTCAGATGGACAGAGCCCCATGGATTGAACCCCGATTAATTAAACCCACATTAATTAAACCTGGATTAATTAAACTCAGATTAATGGACCCCAGTGAGTTAAACCCGGTTTACCCAGATTAATTAAGCCTGGATTAATTAAACTTGGAATAATTTAGCTGGGATTAACAGAACCCAGATTAATCAAACCCAGATAAATCGAACCCAGATTAATCGAAGCCAGATTAATCAAACCCAGATTAATCAAACCCAGTTTAATCAATTAGATTAGATTAATTAAACTCGGGATTAATTAAACCCAGTCCAACCAGTCCCAGTCCAACCAGTCCCAGTTTATCCAGGTTCCCACGCCCACATAATTTGCATAATCACATGCTACATTTGCATAATTATAAACTAATTAGCATAACCACCCCTAACGAAGTCTCACCCCTCCCCCAAACATTCCTGGAATTCTTTCCCCGATCCCAAATTCCCTCTTTTTGCCCCAAAACCTGCGGGAAAAACGGGGCAAAAAGGGCCAAAATTGGGGCAAATAATCCCAAATTTGGGGGGGTCAGTACCTGTTGGTGACGGTGACAATGAGGGGACAGCGAGGGGACAGCGAGGGGACAACGCGGCCCTGGGACATGGGGACAAAGGAGCTCAGGCCTGGGCTCTGCCTCGTTTTGGGGTTTCTGTCCCCTCTGTCCCCAAGGCCACCCCGACCCCAAACTGTCCCCCTGACCCCAAGGCCACCCCGTCCTGACGGTCACCCCAATTCCTGATTGTCCCCACTGTCCCCAAGGCCACTGTGACCACAAATTGTCCCCCCTGTTCCCAAGGCCACCCCTGTCCTGATGGTCACCCCAACCCCTGATTGTCCCCACTGTCCCCAAGGCCCCAATTGTCCCCCCTGTCTGCAAGGCCATCCCTGTCCCCAAGGCCACCCCTCCCCTGATAGTCACCCCAATCCCCGACTGTCCCCCCTGTCCCCAAGGCCAACCTGGTCCCCAGGGCCACCCTGATCCCAAATTTCACCTCTGTCCCCAAGGCCACCTGATCTCTGATTGTCCCCTTTGTCCCCAAGGCCACCCTGGTCACCAATTGCTCCCCCTGTCCCCAAGGCCACCCAACTGTCCCTCATTCCCGTGCTCACCCCATCCCATTGTCCCCTCCCCCTGCCCTTTCTGTGCCCCCTCATGTCCCTTAGTGTCACCGTGTGTGTCCCCCCCGTGTCCCCCGAGCCCCTCGTCATTCCCATAACCCCCCCCAGTGCTTGGGGACTTCCCGGGTGTCCCCTCCGTGTCCCCTGGTGTCCCCTCCCTCGCCCCATGACCCCCCCATTGCCTGGGACCCCCCCCGGATGTCCCCTGGTGTCCCCTCCTCGTTCCCATGACCCCCCCAAGGCTCGAGACTCCCCCCGGGTGTCCCCAACGTGTCCCCTGACCCCTCCCGTGTCCCCTGTCCATTCCCATGACTCCCCCCCGTGCTTGGGACCCTCCCGGGTGTCCCCTTGTGTCCCCTGACCCCTCCCGTGTGTCCTCCCCTTGGTCCCCACGACCCCCCAGGTCCCGGGACCTCCCGCGGGTGTCCCCTCCGTGTCCCCCGAGACCCCTCCTCGTTCCCATGACCCCCCCAGGTGTCCCCTAGTGTCCCCTCCTCGTTCCCATGACCCCCCCCAGGTGTCCCCTAGTGTCCCCTCCCTCGTTCCCATGACCCCCGCGGGTGTCCCCTCCGTGTCCCCCGAGACCCCTGCCCCGTTCCCATGACCCCCACCAGGTCCCGGGACCCCACCCAGGGTGTCCCCAACGTATCCCCCCAGTTCCCACGACCCCCCCAGTGCCTGGGGACCCCTCCTGGGTGTCCCCCGGTGTCCCCCGTCCCCTCTCGTGTCCCCTGCCCCGTTCCCATGACCCCCCCAGTGCTTGGGACCCCCTCTCGGGTGTCCCCTCCGTGTCCCTTCCCTCATTCCCATGACCCCCCCCAGTGCTGGGGACTTCCCGGGTGTCCCCGCCCCCCGGTTCCCATGCCCCCTCCCCGTTCCTATGACCCACCCAGTGCTTGGGGACCCCCCCAGGATGTCCCCTCCGTGTCCCCTGACCCCTCTCGTGTCCCCTCCCCCGTTCCCATGACCCCCCCGGTGTCCCCTCCGTGTCCCCCGAGACCCCTGCCCCGTTCCCATGACCCCCACCAGGTCCCGGGACCTACTCCCGGGTGTCCCCTCGGTGTCCCCGGACCCCTCTCGTGTCCCCTCCGCCGTTCCCATGACCCCCCGGCGGTCCCCTCCGTGTCCCCCCTCCTGTCCCCCGAGACCCCCTGGTTCCCACGCCCCCTCCCCAGTGCCCTGGACCCCTCCCCAAGTGTCCCCCGCTGTCCCCAACCCCCCCCGCCCCCGCTGTCCCCTCACCTGCCCTTCCGGAAGCGCCGCGCGCGCCTTCGGCCACGCCCACACCTGGCGGCCACGCCCACTCGGGCACCGCCCACCTCCCGCTCCCCCAGAGTCACGTGACGCCCCGGGGCCCAGCACGGGCCTCGCTTCCGGGTCCGCGCGATGACGCAATCAGCCTGCGCCCCCGCCGCGGCGAGCGCTGATTGGATGATTTATGAAGAGGGCGTGGCCAAGGGCGAGAGGCGTAGAGAGACCCGGGAGGCGTAAAGGAGGCGTGGTCAGTGGGCGTGGCCTGGCGGGGGAGACCCCCGGGGGGTTCCCCAATTTGGGGGGGGAGGGGAAAAGGGGGGGGCGACCTCGGGGGGGCGGAGTTTAAATGGGGGGGCAGGGGGGTCCCATGGGGGGGATCCAATGGGGGGGTCCCGTGGGGGGGGCATTTGGGGGGGTTTCACATGGGGGGGATTTTGGGGGGGGGCTCGTTTTTGGGGGCTTCACGTGGGGGGCTCATTTGGGGAGGGGTCCCATGGGGGTCTCAGGGCTCTCTTTTTGCGGGGTCTCACATGGGGGGCTCATTTGGGGCGGGGTCCCGTGGGGGTCTCACCTGGGGGGGGGTCTCTGTTTGGGGGGCCCCACATGAGGGGGGGCTCATTTGGCATCTCCCAATTGGGGCGGGGGTCTCAGGGGTCTCTTTTTGGGGGGGTCCCACATGAGAAGGGGCTCATTTGGGGAGGGGTCCCATGGGGGTCTCAGGGGTCTCTTTTTGGGGGGGTCCCTCATTTGGGGAGGGGTCCCATGGGGGTCTCAGGGGTCTGTTTTTGGGGGTTTCACATGGGGGGATTCATTTGGGGAGGGGTCTCAGGGGTTTCCCATGGGGATCTCTTTTTGGGGGGGTCCCACACGGGGAGGGGCTCATTTGGGGAGGGGTCCCATGGGGGTCTCAGGGGTCTGTTTTTGGGGAGGGGTCCCGTGGGGGTCTCACCTGGGGGGTCTCCCATGGGGAGGGGTCTTCCCCAAAGGGGGGTCCCCCATTTTGGGTGGGTTTCACACGGGGGGGTCACTTTTGGGGGCCTCCCCTGGGGGAGTTCCTCGGGGATGTCACCCACGGGGGTCCCATTTTGGGGGAGGGGGTCCCCGGGGCTCCGGGAAGCCCCCCCCGCCCCTCCCCCAGTGTCGCGTGTCCCCCAAACCCGGGGGGGGGGGCGGGGAGGGGACAGAAATTCCGCGCAGGAAACTCCGGAGGCGAAATCCCCGGGGACACTTGGGGACACTCGGGGACACTTCCCATCCGCGGTGACGTCACCGCCGGGAGGGGCCCGGAGGGTCCCCAATTCCCCCCCCTCCCCCCCCGCCGGTGTCCCCAGGGCTCCCCCCGCCCACGGTGTCGCCGTTCCTCGCCGCTCTGTCCCCACCCCCGGTGTCGCTCTGTCCCCACCCCCGGTGTCGCTCTGTCCCCACCCCGGTGCCACCCAGCCCCTCCCCCCGGCTCGATCTGTCCCCTCCCGGTGTCGCTCTGTCCCTCCCCCGTGTCACCACTGTCCCCCCCAGGTCCCTTCCCGGCCCCGCCCTGTCACTCATGTCCCCCCCCGCGGTGTCCCCAACCCTTCTCCGATGTCCCCATCCCCTCCTCGGTGGCCCCTGCCCCCTCCCCATTGTCCCTGTCCCCTCCCCGGTCCCTCCCCATTGTCCCTGTCCCCTCCCCGGCCACTCCCCCATGTCCCTTGTCCCCTCCCCGAGATTCCAGTTCCCTCCCAGTCCCCTCCCCGCTGTCCCCGGTCCTTTCCCTGATGTCACCACCCGCCCCCGATGTCCCCAGTCCTCTCCCCAGTGTCCCTGCTCCCTTTCCCTGATGTCACTGTCCCCTCCCCCATGTCCCCTGTCCCCTCCCCGATGTTCCAGTCCTCTCCCCGCCCCCTCCCCGCTGTCCCCGGTCCTTTCCCTGATGTCACCGTCCCCTCTCCTATGTCCCCAGTCCCCTCCCCGATGTCGCCGGGCCTTTCCCTGATGTCACCGCCCCCCCCCCCCCCCCCCCCATGTCCCCAGTCCCCTCCCCGCTGTCCCCGGTCCTTTCCCTGTTGTCACCGCCCCCTCCCCGATGTCACCGTCCCCTCCCCGGTCCTTTTCCCGCTGTTCCCTGTCCTTTCCCTGATGTCCCCAGTCCCCTCCCCGATGTCGCCGGGCCTTTCCCTGATGTCCCCGCCCCCTCCCCGCTGTCCCCAGTCCCCTCCCCGGTCCTTTCCCTGATGTCACCGCCCCCTCCCCGATGTCCCCGCCCCCTCCCCGCTGTCCCCAGTCCTTTCCACGATGTCACCGCCCCCTCCCCGATGTCCCTGCTCCCTTTCCCCGATGTCACCACCCTCCCCCGCTGTCCCCGGTCCCCTCCCCGCTGTCGCCGGGCCTTTCCCTGATGTCACCGTCCCCTCCCCGTGTCCCGCTCCGTGTCCCGTTAAAAGCCAGCCCCGCTCCGCTCTGTCCCCGATGTCGCCGCGATGTCGCCGCTCGCCGACCCCGAGAATCCCCCGCCGTCCCCGTGCCCCTGCCGGTGCCTCTGCCCGGACCGGGACCGGGACCGGGACCAGAACCGGGACCGGGATTGGGACCAGGACCGGGACCGGGACCGGGGCCAGAGCCAGAACTGGGACCAGAAGCGGCACCAGGACCTGAACTGGGACCAGAACAGGGTCTGGGATCAGACCCGAGACCAGAACCGGGACCAGAACCGGGACCGGGATCAGACTCGGGGCCAGAGCCAGAACTGGGACCAGAACTGGGACCAGAACAGGGACTGGGATCAGATCCGAAACCAGAACTGGGACCAGAACCGGGACCGGGACCAGACCCGAAACCAGAACTGGGACTGGGACCAGAACGGGCACCAGAACCGCAACTGGGATCAGAACCGGGACCAGAACCGGGACTGGGATCAGAACCGGCACCGGAACCGGCACCAGCACTGTGTCTGTGACCACTCCCGGGACCCGAACCGGCGCCGGTCCCGGTGCCGCCGCCTGGTCCCGGCGCTCGCCGCGCTCGCCGCCGCCGCGCTCGGAGCTGCCGCCGCCGCCGCCGCCGTGCTGGGGACACTGCGGGGACAGCCCGCGGGGAAGGTGGGCACGGGGGGTGGGCTGGGCCCGGGGCCCGGGGGTCCATCTGTCCTGGGGCCCGGGGGTCCATCTGTCTGGGGGTCCGGCTGTCTGGGGGTCCGGCTGTCCTGGGGTCCATCTGTCCTGGGGTCCGGCTGTCCTGGGGTCCATCTGTCCTGGGGTCCGGCTGTCCTGGTGTCCATCTGTCCTGTCCATCTGTCCAGCTGACTGTCCTGGTGTCCATCCAGGTGTCTGTCTGTTCTCTGTCCACCTGTCCATCAACCTGGGGGTCTGTCCATCTGTCCGGCTGTCTGTCTGTCCATCTGTCCATCCATCTGTCCACGTGTCCGTCCATGCTGGTGTCCAGCTATCAGCCTGGTTGTTCAGCTGTCCAGTTGTCCATCTGTCCATCCATCTGTGTGTCCAGGTGTCCATCCATGTCTGTCCATCCCTCTGTCCGTCCAGTTGTCCATCCATGCAGCTTCTGGCCCAGGTGTCCATCCAGGTGTCCACCCAGGTGTCCATCCATGTGTCCATCTGTCCATTCTTGTGTCCATCTGTCCATCCGTGTGTCCATCTGTCCGTCTGTCTGTCCATCCACGTGTCCATGTGTCCATCTGTCTGTCCATGTGTCCATCCACGTGTCCCTCTGTCCACCCAGGTGTCCATTTGTGCATCCATGTGTCCATCCACATGTCCATCTGTCCATCCATGTATCCATCCATGTGTCCATGTGTCAGTGTGTCCATCCACGTGTCCGTCTGTCCATCTGTCCATCCACATGTCCATCTGTCCATCCAGGCGTCCCTCTGTCCATCCACGTGTCCATGTGTCCATGTGTCCATCCACATGTCCGTGTGTCCATCCGTGTGTCCATCCCATGTCCATCTGTCTATCCATGTGTCCATGTGTCTGTCCAGGTGTCCATGTGTCCGTCCATGTGTCCATCTGTCCATCCATGTGTCCATCCACATGTCCGTGTGTCCATCCATGTGTCCGTGTGTCTGTTCATGTGTCCATCCGCGTGTCCATCTGTCCATCCACGTGTCCATCCACATGTCCATGTGTCCATCCACGTGTCCATCCACATGTCCATGTGTCCATCCATGTGTCCATCCACATGTCCATCTGTCCACCCAGGTGTCCACGTGTCCATGTGTCCCTATGGCTGTCCATCCACATGTCCATCCATGTGTCCATGTGTCCATCTGTCCATCCGCCTGTCCATCTGTCCATCCCCGTGTCCATTCCTGTGTCCATCCGCGTGTCCCTCTGTCCCCCCAGGTGTCCCTCTGTCCCCCCCCGCCCCTCCCCCCCCCGTGCCTCAATTTCCCCTCCCCCTCCCCCAATTCCCAATTTTTTCCCCAAAATCGCAGAATTTTCTCTTTTTCCCCCAAAAATCCCCCCGGGGGTGGGGGTGTGGATGGGGTTGGGGACACCTCGGGGACACTTTGGGGACATCGGAGCCCCTCCCGCTGACGTTGTCCCCTCCTGTCCCCTCCCCCCCAGGCTGCCACCGCCGCCCACATCCTGCTCAGCGCCGGTAAGTCCTTGATGTCCCCAAAGTGTCCCCAAAGTGTCCCCTGGTGTCCTCTCCTGTCCCCTCCTATCCTCTGATATCCCCTGATGTCCCCCGATGTCCCCAAAGTGTCCCCTGATGTCCCCTGATGTCCCCTGGTGTCCCCAAAGTGTCCCCAAAGTGTCCCGAAAGTGTCCCCTGATGTCCCCTGGTGTCCCCTTGGGTCCCCAAAGTGTCCCCAAAGTGTCCCCTGGTGTCCCCTGATGTCCCCTGGTGTCCCCTCCTGTCCCCAAAGTGTTCCCTGATGTCCCCAAAGTGTCCCTTGGTGTCTCCTGGTGTCCCCAAAATGTGCCCAAAGTGTCCCCTGGTGTCCCCTTGGGTCCCCAAAGTGTCCACTGATGTCCTCAGATGTCCCCTGGTGTCCCCTTGGGTCCCCTCCTGTCCCCCCCCAGTGTCACCCCTCCGAGTCATCTCGAAATTGTCACTCGGGTTCCTCCTGGCGCAGAGGAAGTGTCACCTCCCCCGTGTCACCTCCCCCGTGTCACCTCCCCTGGAGCATCCGGGGTGGCACAGGCGGCGTCACGGAGTGTCCCCAAAGTGTCACGGAGTGTCCCCAGGGTGTCATGGAGTGTCCTCAGGGTTTCAGTGTCCCCAAAGTGTCATGGAGTGTCCGTGTCCCTGTGTCCCCAGCGTGTCACCGAGTGTCCCTGTCCCCATGGTCCCCAGGGTGTCACCCACTGTCCCCTCTGTCCCCATGTCCCCTGGGTGCCCCCATGTCCCACTGACTCCCTGTCCCCTGTGTCCCCTGTGTCCCCATGTCCCTCACTGTCCCCATGTCCCCTGGATGTCCCCATGTCCCTCACTGTCCCCATGTCCTCCTGACCCCCTGCTGTCCCCTCTGTCCCCAGGCTCACTGTCGCTGCCCTCGTCCCCATGTCCCTCACTATCCCCATGTCCCCTGTGTCCCCATGTCCCTCACTGTCCCCACTGACCCTTGTCCCCAAACCCAGGCTCGCTGTCACTGCCCTCGTCCCCATGTCCCCATGTCCCCACTGTCCCCATGTCCGCATGTCCCTCACTGACCCTCCGCTGTCCCCATGTCCCTCATTGTCCCCACTGACCCCTTGTCCCCATGTCCCCAGGCTCGCTGTCGCTGCCGTCGCCCCATGTCCCTATGTCCCCTGGGTATCCCCATGTCCCTCACTGTCCCCGTGTCCCCATGTCCCACTGACCCCCTGCTGTCCCCTGGATGTCCCCATGTCCTTCACTGTCCCCATGTCCCCTGAGTGTCCCCATGTCCCTCGCTGTCCCCATGTCTTCCTGGGTGTCCCCATGTCCCTCTGACCCCCTGTTGTCCCCTCTGTCCCCAGGCTCACTGTTGCTGCCCTTGTTCCCATGTCCCTATGTCCCCTGGGTGTCCCCATGTCCCTCACTGTCCCCATGTCCCTCACTGTCCCCATGTCTTCCTGGGTGTCCCCATGTCCCTCACTGACCCTTGTCCCCTGTGTCCCCAGGCTCGCTGTCGCTGCCCTCGTCCCCAGGCTGGCGTTACGAGGACGGCGTCCAGGGCGCGTTCCTGAGCTCGGACGTCCGGCCGGACACCGCGGGGACACTTCGGGTGACATCCGGCGGCCTCTACCTGCTCTACGGCCAGCTGGGCCTGGCCTGCGTGGCGGCCGCGTGTCCCCAAGGCAATGTCACCCTGGAGCTGCGCAGGGCCACCCCCCCGGGGCTGCTGCTGGCCGTGCCGCTGTCCCTGCCGCGAGCGGCCGGAGGTCACCGCCAGCGGTCAGCGCTGGCCCAGGCCGTGCGGCGCCTGCGGCCTGGGGACATCCTGAGCCTGGCGCTGGTCGGGGACACCGCGGGGGACAGCGCTGGGGACAGCGTTGGGGACAGCGCTGGGGACACCGCGGGCGGGTGGCAGCTGGCACAGGACGAGCGCGAGGGCAACTTCGTGGGGCTGCTGCGCATGGCGGGCGGGGACAGCGGGGACACCGGGTGACACCTGGGGGACAGTGGGGACACCAGGTGACACCTGGGGGACAGCGGGGACACCGGGTGGCAGCGGGTGGCAGCGGGTGTCAGCAGTAGCACCAGGTGACAGCGGGTGATAGTGGTGGCACCGGGTGACAGTGGGTGACACTGGGTGACAGCAGGGTGACACCGGGTGACAGCGGTGACACCGGGTGACAGCGGGTGACAGCAGTGGCACTGGATGACAGCGGGTGACAGCGGGTGACAGCGGTGGCACCGGGTGACAGCGGGTGACAGCGGGTGACAGCGGGTGACAGCAGTGGCACTGGGTGACAGCGGGTGACAGCGGTGGCACCGGGTGACAGCGGGTGACAGCAGGGGGACATCAAGGTGGCACCGGGGTGGCAGGTGGTGGTGGCACTCACGCCCTGCTGGTCACCCCACCCGTGGGGCTTGGGGACATCCGGGACCCCCCATGCGTGGAGATTTGGGGACATCCAAGGACGTTGGTGACATCGAAACCCAGAGACTTGGGGACATCAGGTGACATCGGTGACATCCATGGCTGGAGATTTGGGGACATCGGGGGGTGTCGGTGACATCCAAGGATGGAGATTTGGGGACATTGGGTGACACCGGTGACGTCCACGGATGGAGATTTGGGGACACCAGAGGACATCGGTGACATCCAAACCCAGAGGTTTGGGGACATCAAAGGACATCAGTGACATCGATGGATGGAGATTTGGGGTCCTGAGGCCCCCGCACAGACTTGGGGACATCGGGTGACATCGGTGACATCCACGGATGGAGATTTGGGGACATCAAGGGACATCAGTGACCCCCCCGCCTGGTGCTTGGGGACATTCGGGAACCTCGGGGACCCAGTGCTGGACATTGGGGACATTTGGGGACATTCGGGAACCCAGTGCTGGACACTCGGGGACGCTCAGGGACACTTGGGGACATTGGGGACACTTTGGGGGGGCCCTGCTGTCCCCAACCTCTCCCCTCCCCCCCCCAGCCGGCCTGGGGGGGGGCCCCTCCCCCCTAAATTATTGTCCTTAATTAATTATTTATTAATTAACAAATAAATCTATTTATGGCTAATTTAGGGTCTGGATTGTCCCCAAATGGGGGGTGGGGACAACGCTGGGGTGGCACTGAGGGACATCGGGGGGTCCCCAACTCAGAACCCCCAAAATGCCCCAAAATCTTTCCTGGGACCCCAAATTTGCCCCAGAAATTCCGAGTTTACCCCAAAAATCCTGAATTTACCCCAGAAATTCCGAATTTGCCCCAAAAATTCTGAGTTTACCCCAGAAATCCCAAATTTACTCCAGAAATCCCGAATTTAGCCCAGAAATTCCGAATTTACCCCAGAAAGTCCAAATATAAATCAGAAATCCCAAATTTACCCCAGAAATTCTGAATTTAAATCAGAAATTCTGAATTTGCCCCAGAAATCCTGAATTTATCCCAGAAATTCCAAATATAAATCAGAAATCCCAAATTTACCCCAGAAATCGCAAATTTACCCCAGAAATTGCAAATTTGCCCCAGAAATCCTAAATTTACCCCAGAAATCCCAAATTTACCCCAGAAATTCCGGATTTAATCAGAAATTCCGAATTTAAATCAGAAATCCAAAATTTACCCCAGAAATTTTGAATTTGCCCCAGAAATCCCAAATATAAATCAGAAATTCCGAATTTACCACAGAAATTCTGGATTTAAATCAGAAATCCCGAATTTCAAACAGGAATTCTGAATTTACCCCAGAAATTCTGAATTTACCTCAGAAATTCTGAATTTACCTCAGAAATTCCGGATTCAAACAAGAAATTCTGAATTTACCTCAGAAATCCCGAATTTACCCCAGAAATCCCAAATATAAATCAGAAATTCCGAATTTACCCCGGAAATTCCGGATTCAAATCAGAAATTCTGAATTTAAATCAGAAATTCCGAATTTCAACCAGGAATTTCGAATTTACCCCAGAAATCCCGAATTTACTCCAGAAATCCCAAATTTGCCCCAGAAATCCCAAATATAAATCAGAAATTCCGAATTTACCACGGAAATTCCGGATTCAAATCAGAAATTCCAAATTTCCCCCAGAAATTCTGAATTTACCCCAGAAATTCTGAATTTACCTCAGAAATTCCGAATTTACCCCAGAAATTCCGAGTTTACCCCAGAAATCCCGAATTTCCCCCAGAAATCCCAAATATAAAACAGAAATTACGAATTTACCCCGGAAATTCCGGATTTAAATCAGAAATTCCGAATTCAAATCAGAAATTCCGAATTTCAACCAGGAATTTCGAATTTACCCCAGAAATCCCGAATTTACTCCAGAAATCCCAAATTTGCCCCAGAAATCCCAAATATAAATCAGAAATTCCGAATTTACCACGGAAATTCCGGATTCAAATCAGAAATTCCAAATTTCCCCCAGAAATTCTGAATTTCCCCCAGAAATTCTGAATTTACCTCAGAAATTCCGGATTCAAACAAGAAATTCTGAATTTACCTCAGAAATCCCGAATTTACCCCAGAAATCCCAAATATAAATCAGAAATTCCGAATTTACCCCGGAAATTCCGGATTTAAATCAGAAATTCCGAATTCAAATCAGAAATTCTGAATTTACCTCAGAAATTCCGAATTTACCCCAGAAATTCCGAGTTTACCTCAGAAATTCCGAATTTACCCCAGAAATTCCGAGTTTACCCCAGAAATCCCAAATATAAATCAGAAATTCCGAATTTACCCCGGAAATTCCGGATTTAAATCAGAAATTCCGAATTCAAATCAGAAATTCCGAATTTACCTCAGAAATTCCGAATTTCAATCAGGAATTTCGAATTTACCCCAGAAATTCCGAATTCAAATCAGGAATTCCGACTTTACCCCAGATGGTTGTGCTCAGAGGGTTGTGCACAGAGTTGTGCACAGAGGGCTGTGCACTGAGGGCTGTGCACATTGTGCACCGAGGGTTTTGCGCCAATGGTTGTGCACAGAGAGTTGTGCAGCACCGATGATTGTGCACAGACAGTTGTGCACCGAGGGCTGTGCACTGAGGGTTGTGCACTGAGAGTTTTGCACCAATGGTTGTGCACCGACGGTTGTGCACAGTCAGTTTTGCTCAGAGGGCTGTGCACTGAGGATTGTGCAGATTGTGCGGCGAGGGTTGTGCAGCACCGATGGTTGTGCACCAATGGTTGTGCACCGAGGGCTGTGCACTGAGGGTTGTGCTCTGAGAGTTTTGCAGCGATGGTTGTACGCTGAGGGTTGTGCACCATCGGTTGTGCACCGAGGGTTTTGCAGCGATGGTTGTGCAGCACTGAGAGTTCTGCACCGAGGGTTGTGCACTGTCAGTTGTGCACCAAGGGCTGTGCACTGAGATTTGTGCACCGAGGGTTGTGCAGTGATGGTTTTGCACAGAGGGCTGTGCAGATTGTGCACCCCAGGTTGTACACAGAGGGTTGTGCAGTGACAGTTGTGCACCGAGGGTTGTGCAGGTTGTGCACTGTGGGTTTGACACCGAGGGTCGAGCACAGAGAGTTGTGCAGCACCGAGGGTTGTGCAGTAATGGTTGTGCCCCAGAGGTTTGTGCACTGAGGTTTGTGCAACGATGGTTGTGCAACACCCTGGTGGTTGTGCAGCAATGGTTGGGCACAGAGAGTTGTGCACAGAGAGTTGTGCAGCACCGATGGTTGTGCAGAGAGAGTTGTGCACAGAGGGCTGTGCACTGATGGTTGTGCAGTGAGAGTTGTGCACTGAGGGTTGTGCAGATTGTGCACCCCAGGCTGTACACACAGGGCTGTGCAGTGACGGTTGTGCACCAATGGTTGTGCACTGAGGGTTTTGCACCAACAGTTGTGCACAGAGGGTTGTGCCCCAAGGGTCATGCAGATTGTGCACTGAGGGTTGTGCTCAGAGCGTTGTGCACAGAGAGTTGTGCAGCACCGAGGGTTGTGTATTGAGGGTTTGACACCAAGAGTTGTGCACTGAGGGTTGTGCAGATTGTGCACTGAGGGTTTGACACCGAGGTTTGTGCACAGAGGTTTGTGCACAGAGGTTTGTACAACAACAGTTGTGCAGCACCCCGATGGTTGTGCAGCAATGGTTGTGCACAGAGAGTTGTGCACTGAGATTTGTGCACCGAGGGTTGTGCAGTGATGGTTTTCCACAGAGCGCTGTGCAGATTGTGCACCCCAGGTTGTACACAGGGGGTTGTGCAGTGACGGTTGTGCACCGAGGGTTGTGCAGTGATGGTTGTGCAGCACTGAGAGTTTTGCACCGAGGGTTGTGCACTGTCAGTTGTGCACCAAGGGCTGTGCACTGAGATTTGTGCACCGAGGGTTGTGCAGTGATGGTTTTGCACAGAGGGCTGTGCAGATTGTGCACCCCAGGTTGTACACAGAGGGTTGTGCAGTGACAGTTGTGCACCGAGGGTTGTGCAGGTTGTGCACTGTGGGTTTGACACCGAGGGTCGAGCACAGAGAGTTGTGCAGCACCGAGGGTTGTGCAGTAATGGTTGTGCCCCAGAGGTTTGTGCACTGAGGTTTGTGCAACGATGGTTGTGCAACACCCTGGTGGTTGTGCAGCAATGGTTGGGCACAGAGAGTTGTGCACAGAGAGTTGTGCAGCACCGATGGTTGTGCAGAGAGAGTTGTGCACAGAGGGCTGTGCACTGATGGTTGTGCAGTGAGAGTTGTGCACTGAGGGTTGTGCAGATTGTGCACCCCAGGCTGTACACACAGGGCTGTGCAGTGACGGTTGTGCACCAATGGTTGTGCACTGAGGGTTTTGCACCAACAGTTGTGCACAGAGGGTTGTGCCCCAAGGGTCATGCAGATTGTGCACTGAGGGTTGTGCTCAGAGCGTTGTGCACAGAGAGTTGTGCAGCACCGAGGGTTGTGTATTGAGGGTTTGACACCAAGAGTTGTGCACTGAGGGTTGTGCAGATTGTGCACTGAGGGTTTGACACCGAGGGTTGTGCACAGAGGTTTGTGCACAGAGGTTTGTACAATGACAGTTGTGCAGCACCCTGATGGTTGTGCAGCAATGGTTGTGCACAGAGAGTTGTGCACTGAGATTTGTGCACTGAGGGCTGTGCAGTGATGGATTTGGACAGAGCGCTGTGCAGATTGTGCACCCCAGGTTGTACACAGGGGGTTGTGCAGTGACGGTTGTGCACCGAGGGTTGTGCCCCGAGGGCTGTGCACCAATGGTTGTGCACGGAGGGTTGTGCACTGAGGGTTGTGCAGATTGTGCACTGAGGGTTTGACACCGAGGGTCGAGCACAGAGAGTTGTGCAGCACTGAGGGTTGTGCACCAATGGTTGTGCACAGAGGGCTGTGCACTGAGGGTTGTGCACAGAGAGTTTTGCAGCACCGAGGGTTGTGTAGATTGTGTACTGAGGGCTGTGCACTGAGGGCCGTGCACCGAGGGTTTTGCAGCGATGGTTGTGCAGCACTGAGAGTTCTGCACCGAGGGTTGTGCTCAGAGGCTTGTGCACCGAGGGTTGTGCCCTGAGGGTTTGACACCGAGGGTTGTGCACCGACGGTGGTGCACAGAGAGTTTTGCAGTACTGAGGGTCATGCAGATTGTGCACTGAGGGTTGTGCCCCGAGGGTTTGACACCGAGGGTTGTGCACCGACGGTGGTGCACAGAGAGTTTTGCAGCACTGAGGGTCATGCAGATTGTGCACTGAGGGTTGTGCCCCGAGGGTTTGACACCGAGGGTTGTGCACCGCCGGTGGTGCAGCACCATGAGGCTGAGCAGCTCCAGGGGCTGTGCACTGATGGTTGTGCACCAAGGGTTGTGCAGCACCCCTGTGTTGACCCCATGTCCCTCCTGCTGTCCCCTTGTCCCCCACGATGCCCCATGTCCCCTCTGGTGTCCCCGGGACCCCTTTGCTGTTCCCTTGTCCTTTATGTTGTCCCCATGTCCCCTATGGTGTCTCCGTGTCCCCTTCCTTTGGTGTCCTCATGTTCTTTATGGTGTCCCCATGATCCCTGTGTTGACCCCATGTCCCTCTGGCTGTCCCCTTGTCCCCTGTGGTGTCCTGATGACCCCTATGGCATCCCCATGTCCCCTCCAGTGTCCCCATGCCCTTTGTGGTGTCCCCAAGTTCCCTATGGTGTCCCCTTGTGCTTTATGGTGTCCCCAAGTTCTCTATGATGTCCCCATGTCCCCTGTGGTGTCCCCTTGTCCTTTATGGTGCCCCCATGTCCCCTATGGTGTCCCATGACCCCTTTGGTGTCCCATGGTCCCCTACGGTGTCCCCTTGTCCTTTATGGTGTCCTTATGACCCCTGTGGCATCTCCATGTCCCCTCCAGTGTCCTTTGTCCCCTCTGGTGTCTCCAAGTTCTCTATGGTCTTCCCATGTCCCCTCTGGTGCCCCTTGTCCTTTATGGTGTCCCCTTGTCCTTTATGATGTCCTGTGACCCTTGTGGCACCTCTATGTCCCCTCCGGTGTCCCGTGTCCCCTTTGGTGTCCCCAAGTTCTCTATGGTGTCCCCTTGTCCTTTACGGTGTCCCCATGACCCCTCCAGTGTCCCCATGTCCCCTCCGGTGCCCCTTGTCCCCTCTGGTGTCCCATGACCCCTCTGGTGTCCCCATGTCCCCTCCGGTGCCCCTTGTCCCCTCTGGTGTCCCCATGTCCCCTCCTGCTGTCCCCTTGTCCCCTCTGGTGTCCCATGACCCCTCTGGTGTCCCCATGTCCCCTCTGGTGTCCCATGACCCCTCTGGTGTCCCCATGTCCCCTCCTGCTGTCCCCTTGTCCCCTCTGGTGTCCCCACCACCCCCACGTCCCCCCAAGGACACCCCGAGCCAGGTGCTCAGAAAGGACTTTTTTAACAAAAAAAAGGGACAGAGCGTGAGGAGCGGAGAGCTGGTGACACCCGAGGGTGGTGACACCCGCGGGCTGGTGACACCAAGGGCTGGTGACACCCGAGGGGGGTGGGGACTCAGCTGGGACAGCCGAAGAAGGACATGGCTTCGGCGAACTCGGCGAAGTCCTGGCACCGCGCCTGCAGCGCCGCGTCCTGGCACGAGGCCTCGTCCGGCCACTCCTCCAGCCACGTGTCCTTCCCGATCAGGTACGAGAACCTGGGGACAGCGAGGGTACAGTGACAGGGACAGCCATGAGGACAGCCATGGGGACAGTGATGGGGACAATGGGGACAATGGGGACAATGGGGACAGTGACAAGGACAGTGACGGGCACGAGGCCTCGTCCGGCCACTCCTCGAGCCACGTGTCCTTCCCGATCAGGTACGAGAACCTGGGGACAGCGAGGGGACATTGACAGGGACAGTGGGGACAGTGACAGGGACAGTGATGGACACGAGGCCTCGTCCGGCCACTCCTCCAGCCACGTGTCCTTCCCAATCAGGTACGAGAAGCTGGGGACAGCGAGGGGACAGTGACAGGAACAGCAAGGGGGACAGCCACGGGGACAGTGGGGACAATGGGGATGGCAATGGGGACAGTGATGGGGACAGTGGGGACAATGATGGGGACAGCCATGGGGACAGTGGGATGGCAATAGGGACAATGGGGATGGCAATGGGGACACTGAGGATGGCAATGGGGACAGCCGTGGGGACAGCCATGGGGACAGCCATGGGGACAGTGGGATGGCAGTGGGGACAGCCATGGGGACAGTGGGGACAATGGGGATGGCAATGGGGACAGTGGTGGGGACAGTGGGATGGCAGTGGGGACAGCCATGGGGACAGGGATGGGGAGAGTGATGGGGACAGTGATGGGGACAGCCATGGGGACAGTGGGGACAATGGGGACACAGGGACAATGGGGACAACGGGGACAACGGGGACAATGGGGGCAATGGGGACAGTGGGGACAATGGGGACAATGGGGACAGTGGGGACAATAGGGACAGTGGGGGCAATGGCGACAGTGGGGGCAATGGCGACTGTGTCCCTCCCTGTCCCCCACATCCCTGTCCCTGTCCCCCCGTGTCCCCGTGTCCTTACCGCCTGCCAGTGGCCCAGAGGTCGCTGGCCTGTCCCCCCCGTGTCCCCATGTCCCCCCGTGTCCCCCTGTCCCCCCGTGTCCCCCTGTCCCCCCGTGTCCCCATGTCCTTACTGCCTGCCGGTGGCCCAGAGGTCCCTGGCCTGTCCCCACACCAGGTACTGATGTCCCCTGCGCAGCTGCAGGCTGTCCCTGCACTGCTGGTGGCTCACGAAGGTCCTGTTGCTGCCGGCGGGGACCTCGTCCGTGCCTGGGGACAGTGGCACCGTGTCACCGCGTGTCACACCGCGTGTCACACCGTGTGTCACACCGTGTGTCACCGTGTGGCACTGTGTGTCACTGCGTGCCATTGTGTGTCACTGTGTGTCACCGTGTGTCACTGTGTGGCACCATGTGTCATTGTGTGTCACTGTGGTGTCATCGTGTGTCACCGTGTCCCTCAGGGTGCCCTCATCCCTCCCAAGGTGGCTGTGTCCCCCCGGTGGTGGCATTTTCCACCCCCCATGCCCTGGTGGCCTCGTCACCCTCCATGGTTTTTGTGTCCCCCAGAGGTGGCTTTGTCCCCTCTGGGGTGGCCTTGTCACCCCCCACGGTTTCCTTGTCCCGCTGTGGTGACCTTGTCCCTCCAAGGTGGCCATGTCCCCCTCGTGGTGGCCTTGTCCTCCCCACAGTTCCTTGTCCCCCCAAGGTGACCTTGTGCCTCCATGGTTTCCCTGTCCCTCTTGGTGGCCATGTCCCCCCGGCGGTGACCCTGTCCCCCTGGTGGTGGCTGTGTCCCCCCCGGTGGTGACCCTGTCCCCCCAGGTGACCCTGTCCCCCTAGCGGTGACATTGTCCCCGTTGGTGACCCTGTCCCCCCAGGTGACCCTGTCCCCCCCAGGTGACTGTGTCCCCCCCAGGTGACCCTGTCCCCCCAGCGGTGACATTGTCCCCGTTGGTGACCCTGTCCCCCCAGGTGACCCTCTCCCCCCGGTAGTGACCCTGTCCCCCCATGGTTTCCTTGTCCCCATTGGTGACACTGTCCCCCCAGGTGACCCTGTCCCCCCAGTGGTGGCTGTGTCCCCCCAGATGACCCTGTCCCCCCATGGTTTCCTTGTTGCCGTTGGTGACACTGTCCCCCCAGGTGACCCTGTCCCCCCAGGTGACCCTGTTCCCTCCTGGTGGTGGCCCTGTCCCCCCAGGTGACCCTGTCCCCCCAGCTGACCGTGTCCCCCCAGGTGACCGTGTCCCCCCAGTGATGACCCTGTCCCCCCAGGTGGCCCTGTCCCCTCCCGGTGGTGGCCCTGTCCCCGCTGGTGGCCCTGTCCCCGCTGGTGGCCGTACCGATCTTGATGACAGACAGGATGTTCATGATGTAATTGTCGTGGGACGGAGTCTCCTCCTGGGCCACCAACTGCACCTTGTACACTGCGGGGACACGGGGACAGCACTGTCACCCCGGCCATCCCCCCCTCTGTGTCCCCCTGTCCCCCCCCCGTGTCCCTCCCTGCCCCTGCCGTGTCCCCGGTGTCCCCACACACACCTTGAATGTCCCCAGCTCCGCCCACCATGGCCCCAGTGTCCCCAATGTCCCCAATGTCCCTGTTGTCCCCAATGCGCTCCATGTTTCCAATGTCCCCAACGTCCCCAAAGTCCCCAACCCCCCACCGTCCCCAATGTCCCTATTGTCCCCAATGTCCCCATTGTCCCTAATGTCCCTATTGTCCCCAATGTCCCCAATGCCCCCCATGTTTCCAATGTCCCCAATCCCCCTATTGTCCCCAATGTCCCCATTGTCCCCAATGTCCCCATTGTCCCCATTGTCCCCACTATCCCTAATGTCCCTCCTTGTCCCCGAAGCCCCCCCATGTCCCCAATATCCCCAACATCTCTGATGTCCCTGATGTCCCCAATGTCCCTTATGTCCCCAGTGCCCTCATTGTCCCCCGGGTCCCCGCTATCCCCATGTCCCCCGTGTCCCTGCTGTCCCCCATGGCCCCCATGTCCCCAGTGCCCTCATTGTCCCCAATGTCCCCAATGTCCCCATTGTGCCCTGTGCCCCCGCTGTCCCCATGTCCCCAATGTCCCACTGTCCCCATGTCCCCCATGTCCCCACGATGTCCCCGCTGTCCCCAATGCCCTCACTGTCCCCCATGTCCCCGCTGTCCCCATGTCCCCAATGCCCTCGTTGTCCCCCGTGCCCCCGCTGTCCCCATGTCCCCAGTGTCCCACTGTCCCCCATGTCCCCAGTGTCCCCATGTCCCCCATGTCCCCACGATGTCCCCGCTGTCCCCATGTCCCACCGAAGTCCACCCCGGGCTGGCAGGCGCGGTCAGTGCGTTGGTTGACCGTCAGGGGCTCGTCCTGCTCCTGCCGCTTGAAGCAGTTCTCTGTGGGGACACGGGGACATCGTGGGAACACCGTGGGGACACCACGGGGACACCATGGGGACACGGCCCTGACGAGGTCTGCTGCAGCTGTGACTTGTCCCATCATGGCAGGGACGTGTCCCCATCATGGTCACGACGTGTGGCACCTCGTCAGTGACGTGTCCCACCCTGGCTGTGACTTGTCCCATCGTGGCTATGACGTGTCCCACCGTGATGGACATGTCCCCACCACAGCGATGACATGTGACATGTCACCGTTGCCATGTCCCACCACGGCTGTAACATGTCCCATCATGGCCATGACATGTGACATGTCACCGTTGCTGTGTCCCACCACGGCTGTGACGTGTCCCATCCTGACCGTGACATGTCCCACCACAGCAGGGACGTGTCCCCTCATGGTCATGACATGTGACACTTCATCAATGACATGTCCCACCATGGCAGGGACACGTCCCCATCACGGTCATGACATGTGACATGTCGCCATTGCCGTGTCCCACCCTGGCTGTGACATGTTCCCACCACAGCCATGACATGTGACATGTCACCGTTGCCGTGTCCCACCCTGGCCGTGACATGTCCTACCGTGGCTGTGACTTGTCCCACCCTGGCCATGTCATGTCCCACCATGATGGACATGTCCCCACCATGGCCATGACATGTGACATGTCACTGTTGCCGTGTCCCATCATGACTGTGACTTGTCCCACCCTGGTCATGACATGTCCCACCATGGCAGGGACATGTCCCCACCACAGCCATGACATGTGACATGTCACCGTTGCCATGTCCCACCACGGCTGTGACGTGTCCCAACCTGTCCATGACATGTCCCACCATGATGGACATGTCCCCACCACGGCCATGACATGTGACATGTCACCATTGCCGTGTCCCACCCTGGTCATGACATGTCCCACCATGATGGACATGTCCCCACCATGGCCATGACATGTGACATGTCACCGTTGCCGTGTCCCACCACAGCTGTCCCTGTGTCCCACCACATCACGGTGTCCCCTCATGGCCATGGCCTGTCCCACCGTGCCAGGGCTGTGGTCCCACTGTGTCCCCATGTCTCCTCCCGTGTCCCCTCCCATGTCACCATGTCCCCGTGTCCCCCCGTGTCCCCGTGTCACCTTCGGCGCAGCGGCAGACGTCACCCTGGCAGATCTTGCTGAGTTTGCCTTCCTCCTTGTCCGGGTGGTAGAACCGCGTGCAGCGATCGTCTGCGGGGACATGGGGACATCAGGGGACATGGGGACAGCAGGGGACATGGGGACAGCAGGGGACATGGGGACAGCAGGGGACATCAGGGGACATGGGGACAGCAGGGGACATCAGGGGACATGGGGACACCAGGGGACATGGGGACAGCAGGGGACATCAGGGGACATCAGGGGACATGGGGACAGCAGGGGACATGGGGACATCGGCCAGGGGACGTGGGGACATGGGGACATGGAGTGACTTTGTGGAGAGTGCAGGGGCAGGAGGGACCCGAGGGTGACACAGGTGACCCAGATGACACTGAGGTGACCCTGAGGTGACATGGGGTGACTCTGAGGAGAGAGTGGGGGCTGAAGGGACCCGAGGGTGACCCAGGTGACACTGAGGTGACACAGGTGATCCTGGGATCACCCAGGTGACACCAAGGTGACCCAGATGACCCCGAGGGTGACCCAGGTGACACTGAGGTGACTCAGGTGACCCCGAGGTGACCCAGGTGACACCGAGGTGACACATGTGACCCAGGTGACCCCGAGGTGACCCAGGTGACACCGAGGTGACACCGAGGTGACACGGGGTGACTCTGAGGAGAGCGTGGGGGCTGAAGGGACCCAAGGATGACACAGGGTGACCCAGGTAACCCAGGTGACATTGGGGTGACCCAGGTGACTCTGAGGTGACCCTGAGGTGACCCTGAGGTGACTCAGGTGACACTGAGGTGACACAGGTGACACTGAGGTGACTCTGGGAAGCATGGGGGCTGAAGGGACCCAAGGGTGACCCTGAGGTGACCCAAGTCACATTGGGGTGACACCAGGGTGACCCAGGTGACCCAGGTGACACCGAGGTGATGTAGGGTGAGCCAGGTGACCTTGAGGTGACCCAAGTCACATTGGGGTGACACCAGGGTGACCCAGGTGACCCAGGTGACACCGAGGTGATGTAGGGTGAGCCAGGTGACCCTGAGGTGACAGGGAGGTGACCCAGGTGACACAGGTGATCTAGGTGACCCCGAGGTGACCCAGGTGACCCAGGTGACACCAAGGGTAACACAGGTAGCACAGGTAACCCAGGTGACCCTGAGGTGACTGAGGCGACACCGAGGTGACACCAAGGTTTCCCAGGTGACCCAGGTGACCCTGAAGTGACTGAGGCGACACTGAAGTGACACCAAGGTGACCCAGGTGACCCTGAGGTGACGGGGAGGTGACGGGGAGGTGACCCTGAGGTGACTGAGGCGACACCGAGATGACACCAAGGTTTCCCAGGTGACCCAGGTGACCCTGAGGTGACACCAAGGTGACCCTGAGGTGACAGGGAGGTGACAGGGAGGTGACCCAGGTGACCCTGAGGTGACACCAAGGTGACCCTGAGGTGACAGGGAGGTGACAGGGAGGTGACCCAGGTGACCCTGAGGTGACACCAAGGTGACCCTGAGGTGACAGGGAGGTGACAGGGAGGTGACCCAGGTGACCCTGAGGTGACCCTGAGGTGACCCTGAGGTGACAGGGAGGTGACAGGGAGGTGACAGGGAGGTGACAGGGAGGTGACAGGGAGGTGACCCAGGTGACCCTGAGGTGACTGAGGCGACACCGAGATGACACCAAGGTTTCCCAGGTGACCCTGAGGTGACCCTGAGGTGACACCAAGGTGACCCTGAGGTGACAGGGAGGTGACAGGGAGGTGACAGGGAGGTGACCCAGGTGACACACCGATGCTGTAGTAGCTGTAGACGCTGACGGCCGCAGGTTGGATCAGCCCCACCCGGAAACGCTGGTGAGCCTTGAACGAGAGACACTCCAGCTCCGTGTGCGACACCTGCGGGGACAGGGACAGGGACACGGGGACAGGGACACGGGGACAGGGACACGGGGACAGGGACATGGGGACAGGGACAGGGACACGGGGACAGGGACATGGGGACAGGGACATGGGGACAGAGACAGGGACAGGGACACGGACACGGGGACAGGGACAGGGGGACAGGGACACGGGGACAGGGACACGGGGAGAGGGACACGGGGACAGGGACATGGGGACAGGGACACGGGGACAGGGACAAGGAAAGAGACAGGGACAAGGAAAGAGACAGGGACAGGGACATGGACAGGGGGAGGGGGGAGAGGGACAGGGACATGGAGACAGGGACATGGGGACAGAGACAGGGACATGGACAGGGACACGGGGAGAGGGACAGGGACATGGGGACAGGGACACAGGGACAGGGACAGGGACACGGGGACAGGGACACGGGGAGAGGGACAGAGACAGGGACAGGGACAGGGGGAGAGGGGACACGGGGACAGGGATAGGGGGAGAGGGGGAGTTTGACAGGGACACAGGGACACGGGGACATGGGGACAGGGACACGGGGACAGGGACAGGGGACACGGGGACAGGGACATGGGGACAGGGACAGGGACACGGGGACAGGGACACGGGGACAGGGACAGGGACAGGGGACACGGGGACAGGGACAGGGACACGGGGACAGGGACACGGGGACAGGGACACGGGGACAGGGACAGGGACAGGGGACACGGGGACAGGGACAGGGGGACAGGGACAGGGACATGGGGACAGAGACAAGGACAGAGACAGGGACAGGGACATGGACAGGGGGAGAGGGGACACGGGGACAGGGATGGGGACAGGGACAGGGGGAGAGGGGGAGTGGGACAGGGACACAGGGACACGGGAACATGGGGACATGGGGATAGGGACAGGGACATGGGGACAGAGACAGGGGATATGGAGAGGGACAGGGACACGGACACGACAGGGGACATGGGGACAGACATGGGGACATGGACAGGACACGGACAGGGAGATAGGGACAGGGACAGGGGGACAAGGACAGGGGACACGGGCAGGGACAGGAGGACAGGGAGAGAGACAGCGACAGGGACAGGGGACACGGGGATAGGGACAGGGACACGGGGACAGGGACAGAGGGACAGGGACAGTCAGAGTCTCTGTCCCCAACCCTGTCCTGTCCCTGTCCTATCCCCATCCCACCTTGTCACTGTCCCCATCCCTATCCCTGTCCTGTCCCCACCCAATGTCCCCGATGTCCCTGCATTGTCCCCACCTTGTCCCATCTTGTCCCTGTCTCCATCCCGGTCCTGTCCCACTCTGTCCCCACCCAATGTCCCCGCTGTCCCCCCCTTGTCCCTGACCCCACACTGTCCCCGCTATCCCCACCTTGTCCCTGTCCCCATCCCTGTCCTGTCCCCACCTTGTCCCTGTCCCACCCTGTCCCCACTGTCCCCACGCTGTCCCCACCCTGTCCCCGCTGTCCCCACCTTGTCCCTGTCCCCGCTGTCCCCACACTGTCCCCACCTTGTCCCAGTCCCCATCCCTGTCCTGTCCCCACCCAATGTCCCCAATGTCCCCGCGCTGTCCCCACCTTGTCCCTGTCCCCATGCTGTCCCCATCCCTGTCCTGTCCCCACGCGCTGTCCCCGATGTCCCCGCGCTGTCCCCACCTTGTCCAGGTAGATGACGACGTTGCTCCGCTCCTCGCCCTGGTCCAGCTCGAACTTGGAGATGTACCTGTCCACCCCGTCGGTCAGCTGGGGACATCAGGGGACAGCAGGGGACACGGGGGACATCAGGGGACATCAAGGGACACCGGGAATGTGGGGACACAGGGGACACAGGGGATACGGTGACACCAGGAATCTCGGGATGCCTGTGTCCCCAGGGTGTCCCCACATCCCCCTGGGTGTCCCCAGAGCTGTCCCCGTCTCCAGAGGTGTCCCCAGGGATGTGCCCCTGTCCCCAAGGATATCCCCCTGTCCCCAGGGTGTCCCTTGTCCCCAGGGTGTCCCTGTCCCCAGGGTGTCCCTTGTCCCCAGGGATGTCCCCACATCCCCAGGGTGTCCCTGTCCCCAGAGGTGTCCCCCTATCCCCAAGAGTGTCCCCATGTTCCCCGGGTGTCCCCAGAGGTGTCCCCATGTCCCCAGGGATGTCCCCACATCCCCCGGAGATGTCCCCATATCCCCCTGGGTGTCCCCCTGTCCCCCCGGTGTCCCCCTGTCCCCAGGGATGTCCCCCTGTGCCCAGGGATGTCCTCTGCCCCCAGGGATGTCCCCATGTCACCATGACCTCAGGGATGTCCCCCCAGTGTCCCCATGTCCCCAAGCTGTCCCCTGTCCCCAGGGTGTCCCCAGGGTGTCCCCAAGCTGTCCCCTGCCCCCAGGGATGTCCCCAGGGTGTCCCCAGGGATGTCCCCTGTCCCCAGGCCTGTCCCGTCCCCCCATGTCCCCAAGCTGTCCCTGTCCCGCACTGACCCCGCGCAGGTCCTGCACGTCCGGCGAGAATCCTGTGAGCATGGACACGTCCAGGATGGACATGGTGGTGTCCACCTTGTCCAGGAACCTGCGGGGACAGCGCTGAGGCCACCGGCCTGTCCCCAACCCCCCCGGTGTCCCCTCCCCGACGGCTCTGTCCCCAAGGGAACCCAGGGACAAGCCCTGGTTGGCTCCAGTGTCCCCAGCCTGTCCCTGCTGTCCCCAATGTCCCCATCCTGTCCCTGATGTCCTCAATGTCCCCATGCTGTCCCAAATGTCCCCAGTGTCCTCATCCTGTCCTTGATGTCCCTGTCCCCAATGTCCCCAACATCCTCTCCCTGTCCCCAGTGTCCCTCCCTCCCATTCCCCCCCTGTCCCCACTGTCCCTGCTGTCCCCAATGTCCCCATCCTGTCCCAAATGTCCCCAGTGTCCCCATTCCCCTCCCTTCCCCAATGTCCCCATCCTGTCCTTGATGTCCCCACTGTCCCCAATGTCCCCAACATCCTCTCCCTGTCCCCAGTGTCCCTGCTGTCCCCAATGTCCCCAGTGTCCCTGCTGTCCCCAGTGTCCCCATCCTGTCCCTGTCCCCAATGTCCCCAATGTCCCCAATGTCCCCACCTGGTGCAGATGTTGATCTTGATAGATCTGATGATGCCCTCCTCTTCCTTGCCTGGGTGGGGACAGTGAGGGGACATCGATGGGGACACGGTGAGGACAATGAGGGGACATCGATGGGGACACAGGGCACACACAGGGGACAGCGAGGGGACATCGATAGGGACACAGGGCACACACAGGGGACAGCGAGGGGACATCGATAGGGACACAGGGCACACACAGGGGACAGCGAGGGGACATCGATGGGGACACAGGAGACATGGGGAGTGGCCCGAGGGGACACGACGAGGACAGTGAGGGGACATCGATGGGGACACGGTGAGGACAATGAGGGGACATCGATGGGGACACGGGGCACACACAGGGGACAGCGAGGGGACATCGATGGGGACACGGTGAGGACAACGAGGGGACATCGATGGGGACACAGGGCACACACAGGGAACAGCAAGGGGACATCGATGGGGACATGGCAAGGACAGCGAGGGGACATCGATGGGGACACAGGGAGTGGCTCGAGGGGACATTGAAGGGGACACGGCGAGGACAGCAAAGGGGACATCAAGAGGGGACATGGGGAGTGGCTCAGGGGACACGGCTAGGACAGCGAGGGGACATTGAAGGGGACATCGATGGGGACACAGGGGACACGGGGAGTGGCCCGAGGGGACACGACGAGGACAGTGAGGGGACACCGATGGGGACACGAGGAGTGGCTCAGGGGACACAGCAAGGACAGCAAGGGGACATCGATGGGGACACAGGGGACACGGGGAGTGGCTCAGGGGACACGGCGAGGACAGCGAGGGGACATTGAAGGGGACATTGATGGGGACACGGGGAATGGCTCGAGGGGACATTGAAGGGGACATCGATGGGGACACAGGGGACATGGGGAGTGGCCCGAGGGAACACGACAAGGACAGTGAGAGGACACTGATGGGGACACGGTGAGGACATTGGGGACATCGATGGGGACATGGTGAGGACAGCGAGGGGACATCGATGGGGACACGGCGCGGACATTGGGGACATTGGGGACTCGGTGAGGATAGTGAGGGGACATCGATGGGGACACAGGGGACACAGGGAGTGGCTCAGGGGACACGGAGAGGACAGAGAGGGGACATCGATGGGGACACGGGGAATGGCTCGAGGGGACATTGAAGGGGACATCAATGGGGACACGGTGAGGACATTGGGGACACTGATGGGGACACGGCGAGGACATTGGGGACATCGATGGGGACACGACGAGGACATTGGGGACACTGATGGGGACACGGTGAGGACATTTGGGACACTGATGGGGACAGGGTGAGGACATTGGGGACATCGATGGGGACACGGCGAGGACATTGGGGACATCGATGGGGACATGGCGAGGACATTGGGGACATCGATGGGGACACGGTGAGGACATTTGGGACACTGATGGGGACAGGGTGAGGACATTGGGGACATCGATGGGGACACGGCGAGGACATTGGGGACATCGATGGGGACACGGCGAGGACATTGGGGACATTGGGGACTCACCCGTGTTCACCTCCTCCACATCCACGCTCAGCTCGAACTTTTTGCACTTGTTGTCCTTCTCGGGGACCTTGGCGTGGTACACTGTCACCACTGTCATTGTCCCCCGGCCCACGCCCTGGGCCTTCACCGTGAAGTCCTTGTTCAGCTTGGTCTGAGGGGACAAGGGACATGGGGACAGGGACATCAGGACAGGATGGGGACAGTGGGGACATCAGGGACATTGGGGACAGGGACATGGGGACAGGGACATCAGGACAGGGACAGTGGGGATAGGGACATCAGGACAGGATGGGGACAGTGGGGACAGGGACACTGGGGACAGGGACATGGGGACAGGGATATCAGGACAGGATGGGGACATCGGGGACAGGGACGTCAGGACAGGGACATCAGGGACAGGGATATCAGGACAGGGGATGTCCCCAAGAGGGACAGGGACATCAGGGACAGGATGGGGACAATGGGGACAGGGACATCAGGATAGGGACATTGGGGACAGGGACATCAGGACAGGGACATCAGGGAGGGGACAGGGACATCAGGACAGGGACGTCAGGACAGGGACATCAGGACAGGGGATGTCCCCAGGAGGGACAGGGACATCAGGGACAGGGACACCGGGGACAGGATGGGGACAGTGGGGACAGGGACATGGGGACAGGGGATGTTGGGGACAGGGACATCAGGACAGGGACATCAGGGACATGGAGGGGACATGGGGATCGGGAGGACATGAGGGTGACAGGGACATTGCAGGGAGGGGACAAGGCCATCCTGGGACATCGCAGGCCTTGAGGGGACACAGAGGGGACAGGACACAGAAGGGACAAGGACAACCAAGGCTGTGGTGATGTGCCAGCCTTATCCTGGGACATGAAGGTGACAGTGCCAGCGTGACAGTGACAGTGACAGTGGCAGTGACAGTGACAAGGGCACAGGGGACAAGGTGACACCTGGGACACCCCAGGCCTTGAGAGGACACAGAGGGGACAGGACACAGAAGGGACAAGGACAACCAAGGCCATGGCGAGGGGACAGGACATGAGACCCAGAGGTGGCAGTGACAGTGACAGGTAACAGTGCCAGGTGACAGTGACAGGGTGACAGTGACAGTGACGATGACAGTGCCAGGTGACAGTGACAGTGACAGTACCAAGTGACAATGACAAGTGCCAGTGACAGAGCCAGGGTGACAGGTGACAGTGACAGTGACAAGGACACAGGGGACAAGGCCAGCCTGGGACACCTCAGGCCTTGAGAGGACACAGAGGGGACAGGACACGGAAGGGACAAGGACAACCAAGGCTGTGGTGATAGGACAGGACATGAGACCCAGAGGTGGCAGTGACAGGGTGACAGTGATGGTGACAGTGCCAGGTGACAGTGCCAGAGTGACAGTGATGGTGACAGTGACACTGACAGTGCCAGTGCCAGTGACACTGATGGTGACAGTGACAGGGACAGGGTGACAAGGGACAATGGACACCCCAGGCCTTGAGAAGACACAGAACGAACAGGACAGGGAAGGACAAGGACAACCAAGGCTGTGGTGACGGTGACAGTGCCAGGTGACAGTGATGGTGACAGTGAAAGTGCCAGGTGACAGTGCCAGGTGACAGTGATGGTGACAGTGCCAGTGATGGTGACAGTGACGATGACAGTGATGGTGACAGTGCCAGGTGACAGTGCCAGGTGACAAGTGATGGTGACAGTGCCAGTGATGGTGACAGTGACGATGACAGTGATGGTGACAGTGCCAGGTGACAGTGCCAGGTGACAGTGATGGTGACAGTGCCAGTGATGGTGACAGTGACGATGACAGTGATGGTGACAGTGCCAGGTGACAGTGATGGTGACAGTGATGGTGACAGTGATGGTGACAGTGCCAGGTGACAGTGCCAGTGATGGTGACAGTGATGGTGACAGTGAAGGTGACAGTGCCAGGTGACAGCAACGGTGACAGTGCCAGTTACAGTGACACTGACAGTGACAGTGCCAGTGATGGTGACAGTGCCAGGGTGACAGTGCCAGGTGAAACTGAGAGTGACACAGACGGTGACAGTGACAGGTGACAGTGACAGGGCACAGGGGACAAGGTGACACCTGGGACATGCCAGGGGACACAGAGGGGACAGGACAAGGACAACCAAGGCCACAGTGATGGGACAGGACATGAAGAGTCCCAGAGGTGACAGTGATGGTGACAGTGATGGTGACAGTGCCAGGGTGACACTGACAGTGACAGTGACAGTGACGGTGACAGTGACAGGTGACACTGACAGTGACAGTGTCAGTTACAGTGACACTGACGGTGACAGTGACAGTGACGGTGACAGTGCCAGGGTGACAGTGCCAGGGTGAAACTGACAGTGACAGTGACGGTGACACTGATGATGAAAGTGACAGTGACAGGTGACAATGACAATGAGAGTGACGGTGACGGTTATGGTGACAGTGACAGGTGACAGTGACAAGGGCACAGGGGACAAGGCCAGCCTGGGACAACCCAAGCCTTGAGGGGACACAGAGGGGACAGGACAGAAGGGACAAGGACAACCAAGGCTGTGGTGATGTGCCAGCCTTATCCTGGGACATGAAAGTGACAGTGCCAGGTGACAGTGACAGTGGCAGTGACAGTGACAAGGGGACAGGGGACAAGGTGACACCTGGGACATGCCAGGGGACACAGAGGGGACAGGACATGGACAACCAGGGCTGTGGTGATGGGACAGGACATGAAGAGTCCCAGAGGTGACAGTGATGGTGACAGTGATGGTGACAGTGCCAGTGATAGTGACAGTGCCAGTGATGGTGACAGTGACAGGTGACAGTGACAGGGTGACACCAGAGACACCCCAGGCCTTGAGAGGACACAGAGGGGACAGGACACAGAAGGGACAAGGACAACCAGGGCTGTGGTGATGGGACGGGACATGAAGAGTCCCAGAGGTGACAGTGATGGTGACAGTGATGGTGACAGTGCCAGTGATGGTGACAATGACAGGTGACAGTGACAGGATGACACCAGAGACACCCCAGGCCTTGAGAGGACACAGAGGGGACAGGACACGGAAGGGACAAGGACAACCAAGGCCATGGCATGGGGCCAGAACACGAGGAGACCCGGAGGTGACAGTGCCAGGTGAATGTGACAGTGACAGTGCCGGTGACAGTGACAGTGCCGGTGACAGTGCCGTACCTCGGTGGAGCGTGCCACCAGCGCGTTGCGGTTCTCGATGCGGTAGGTGACAGGGCTGGCGCGGAGTGGCAGCAGCACCGACACGTCGAGCTCCAGGCGCTGCTCTGTCACCGCGGCCACCTGGTACTGCGCCAGCGCCTGGAACACCAGGATGGTGGCCTGGGGGAACAGGGGACAGCGGTGTCACCCTGGGGTCACCAGGGCTTGGAGACACTGGTGGAAAGCCCCCAAGGGCTGCTGAGTGGCCCTGAGCTGTCCCCAGCAGTGTCCCTAAGGTGTCCCCAGAGATGGCCCCGAGCTGTCCCCAGCGGTGTCCCGAAGGTGTCCCCACGGATGGCCCCAAGCTGTCCCAGGGATGGCCCCGAGGTGTCCCCAGGGATGACCCTGAGGTGTCCCCAGGGGTGTCCCCGAGGTGTCCCCAGGGATGGCCCCGAGCTGTCCCCAGGAATGGCCCTGAGGTGTCCCCAAGGATGGCCCCGAACTGTCCCCAAGGGTGACCACGAGGTGTCCCCAGAGATGTCCCCAGGGATGGCCCCAAACTGTCCCCAGGGACAGCCCTGAGATGTCCCCAGCAGTGTCCCCAGGGGTGTCCCTGGGATGGCCCTGAGGTGTCCCCAGGGATGACTCTGAGGTGTCCCCAGGGGTGTCCCCAGGGCTGTGCCCAGGGACGGCCCTGACGTGTCCCCAGGGATGGCCCTGAGCTGTCCCCGAGGTGGCCCTGAGATGTCCCCAGTAGTGGCCTTGAGCTGTCCCCAGGGATGACCCTGTGGTGTCCCCAGGGGTGTCCCCAGGGGTGGCCCGGAACTGTCCCCAGGAACGGCCCTGAGATGTCCCCAGGGGTGTCCCCAGGGATGGCCCCGAGCTGTCCCCAGGGATGTCCCCAAGCTGTCCCCAGCGGTGTCCCTAGGGACAGCCCTGAAGTGTCCCCAGGGACGGCCCTGAGCTCCCCCCAGCAGTGTCCCCAAGCTGTCCCCAGGGATGGCCCCGAGGTGTCCCCAGGGATGACTCTGAGGTGTCCCCAGGGATGGCCCCGAACTGTCCCCAGCAGTAACCCTGAGGTGTCCCCAGGGGTGTCCCCAGGGCTGTGCCCAGGGATGGCCCTGACGTGTCCCCAGGGATGGCCCCGAACTGTCCCCAGGGACAGCCCTGAGATGTCCCCAGCAGTGTCCCCAGTGGTGTCCCCAGCAGTGTCCCTGAGGTGCCCCCAGCGGTGTCCCCGAGGTGTCCCCAGCGGTGTCCCCGGGATGGCCCTGAGGTGTCCCCAGCGGTGTCCCCGAGGTGCCCCCAGCGGTGTCCCTGAGGTGTCCCCAGCAGTGTCCCCGAGGTGTCCCCACGGATAGCCCTGAGCTGTCCCCAGCGGTGTCCCCGAGGTGTCCCCGAGGTGTCCCACCTGTGTGGAGCCGAAGCCTCCCCCGAAGTGGTTCTGGCGGGCGAGCCATCGCGCCACGGGCCCGGCCAGCTCGGCCTTCTGCATCTCCAGCAGCGCCAGCAGCGCGTAGGACGTGCCCTCGATGTTGTAGGTGCGCGAGTTCTGCTCCTCCCAGCTGGCCCCACCTGCGGGGACAGCGACCTCAGCCACCGGGGGACGCCGCGGTCACCTCCCCCTGCCCCAAATTCCAGCCCCGGGGGAGGTGTCAGTCCTGGAGAACCCAAAATCACCTCCCCCGACCCCAAATTCCAGCCCCGGGTGAGGTGTCAGTCCTGGAGAACCTCAGGAGAACCCAAAACCACCAAATTCCACCCCCTGGGTGAGGAATCAGTCCTGGAGAACCTCAGGAGAACCAAAACCACCTCTGGATAACCTCAGGAGAACCCAAAATCACCTCTGGAGAATCTCATGAGGACCCAAAACCACCTCTGGAGAACCTCACGAGAACCCAAAGCCACCTATGGAGAACCTCAGATGGACCCAAACCCACCACTGGAGAACCTCAGGAGAACCAAAACCACCTCTGGAGAACCTCATGAAGATCCAAAACCACCTCTGGAGAACCTCAGGAGAACCCAAAACCTCCTCCTTTCACCCCAATTTGACTTCCAGGTGAGACACCATCTTTGGAGAACCTCAGGAGAACCCAAACCCACCTCTGGAGAACCTCAGGAGAACCCAAAACCACCTCTGGAGAACCTCACGAGAACCCAAAATCACCTCTGGAGAACCTCAGGAGATCCCAAAACCTCCTCCTCTCACCCCAATTTTCCCCCAGGTGAGACGTCACCTTTGGAGAACTTCATGAGGACCTTCTCGCTCTTGAGCTTCCCGGCCAGGGCCAGCGCGTAGGAGGACAGGGCCACCGTGTAGGGACGCCGGAGCTGCTCGTAGCGCCGCGCCAGGAACTCGGCCGCCTTGGTGATGCTCCTCTCCAGGCTCTGGGGACGAAGGACGCAACGGGTGGGGTCTCAGGTGAGCACCTGGGACCTCGGGTGGGATCTCAGGTGAGCACCTGGGACCTCGGGTGGGATCTCAGGTGAGTTCTGGGAGGACCTGGGACCTCGGGTGGGGTCTCAGGTGAGGATCTGAGACCTCGGGTGGGATCTCAGGTAAGTTCTGTGAGGACCTGGGACCTCAGGTGGAGTCTCAGGTGAGCACCTGGGACCTCGGGTGGGGTCTCAGGTGGCTCCTGTGGGGATCTGGGACCTCAGGTGGGGTCTCAGGTGAGGATCTGAGACCTCGGGTGGGGTGTCAGGTGAGTTCTGTGAGGACCTGGGACCTCGAGTGGGGTCTCAGGTGGGTTCTGTGAGGACCTGGGACCTCGGGTGGGGTCTCAGGTGGGGTCTCAGGTGGCTTCTGTGAGCGCCTGGGACCTCGGGTGGGATCTCAGGTGGGTCCCGTGAGGATCTGAGACTTCAGGTGGGGTCTCAGGTGGGTTCTGTGAGGACCTGGGACCTCGGGTGGGGTCTCAGGTGAGGATCTGAGACCTCAGGTGGGGTCTCAGGTGGCTTCCGTGGGGACCTGGGGTCTCAGGTGAGCACCTGGGACCTCGGGTGGGGTCTCAGGTGAGGTCTCAGGTGGGTCCCGTGAGGACCTCAGACCTCGGGTGGGATCTCAGGTGAGCACCTGGGACCTCGGGTGGGATCTCAGGTGGGTTCTGTGAGGACCTGGGACCTCCAGTGGGGTCTCAGGTGGGTCCCGTGAGGACCTCAGACCTCGGGTGGGATCTCAGGTGAGCACCTGGGACCTCGGGTGGGGTCTCAGGTGGCTTCCGTGGGGATCTGAAACCTCGGGTGGGGTCTCAGGTGAGCAACTGGGACCTCGGGTGGGGTCTCAGGTGGCTCCTGTGGGGACCTGGGACCTCGGGTGGGGTCTCAGGTGGGTTCTGTGAGCACCTGGGACCTTGGGTGGGGTCTCAGGTGAGGACCTGGGGTCTCAGGTGGGGTCTCAGGTGGGTCCCGTGAGGACCTCAGACCTCGGGTGGGATCTCAGGTGAGCACCTGGGACCTCGGGTGGGATCTCAGGTGGGTTCTGTGAGGACCTGGGACCTCCAGTGGGGTCTCAGGTGGCTTCCGTGGGGATCTGAAACCTCAGGTGGGGTCTCAGGTGAGCAACTGGGACCTCGGGTGGGGTCTCAGGTGGCTCCTGTGGGGACCTGGGACCTTGGGTGGGGTCTCGGGTGAGGATCTGAGACCTCAGGTGGGGTCTCAGGTGGCTTCCGTGGGGACCTGGGGTCTCAGGTGAGCACCTGGGACCTCGGGTGGGATCTCAGGTGAGCACCTGGGACCTTGGGTGGGATCTCAGGTGGGTTCTGTGAGGACCTGGGACCTCCGGTGGGGTCTCAGGTGGGGTCTCAGGTGGCTTCCGTGGGGATCTGAAACCTCGGGTAGGGTCTCAGGTGAGCACCTGGGACCTCAGGTGGGGTCTCAGGTGGGTTCTGTGAGCACCTGGGACCTCGGGTGGGGTCACTCACGTCGACGTGGTCCTTGCAGATGTCCTTGGCCTCCTCCAGGGCCACCAGGACGAAGGCGGTGAGGGACACGTCAGGCTCGGCGCCTTCGTAGCCTCCCTGGGGGGCGAAAATGAGGCGAAAAACCTCGGGATTGGGGTTTTTCCCGAGGGTGGGGCCTGTCCGGCGCTCGGCCACGCCCCAGGAGGTCATTCCGAAAATCTGTCCTTGAGCAGGCTGAGGGACACCCGAGGGACACCCGAGGGACACCTGAGGGACACCCGAGGGACACCCAAAAAAAAGCCCCAAATTGCCCAAAAATCACCCCAAAATCACCCGAAAGTGACCCAAACTTCACCCAAGGAATGCCCAAGGAATTCCTGAGGTTCACGTGACCTTCATCCCAAGAAAGTCCAAGGAACACCCAAGGGACACCCAAAAAAAGCCCAAAATCGCCCAAAAATCACCCCGAAATCACCCAAAAGTGACCCAAACTTCACTCAAGGAATGCCCAAGGAATTCCTGAGGTTCACCTGATCTTCAGCCCAAGGAAAGTCCAAGGAACAACCAAAAAACACTCAAAAACCACCCAAAAACACCCCAAAAACAGCCAAAAGTGACCCAAACTTCACTCAAGGAATGCCCAAGGAATTCCTGAGGTTCTCCTGAACTTCAGCCCAAGGAAAGTCCAAAGAACGCCCAAGGGACACCCAAAAAATGCCCAAAATCGCCCAAAAATCACCCAAAAGTGACCCAAACTTCACCCAAGGAATGTCCAAGGAATTCCTGAGGTTCATGTGACCTCCACCCCAAGGAAGTCCAAGGGACACTCAAAAAACCCCAAAAAACACCAAAAAAAGCCCAAAAATCATCCCCAAAACACCCAAAAGGGACCCAAACTTCACCCAAGGAATGTCCAAGGAATTCCTGAGGTTCTCCTGAACTTCACCCCAAGGAAGTCCAAGGGACATCCAAAAAATGCCCAAGGGACACCCAAAAATCACCTCCAAAAAAACCCAAAACTGTCCCAAACTTCACTCAAGGAATGCCCAAGGAATTCCTGAGGTTCTCCTGACCTTCACCCCAAGGAAAGTCCAGGGGAAGTCCAAGGACCACCCAAGGGACACCTGACCTTCACCCAAGGGACACCTGACCTTCACCCGAGGAACACCTGACCTTCACCTGAGGGACACCTGACCTTCACCCAAGGAATGTCCAAGGGACACCTGACCTTCACCTGAGGGACACCCAAGGGACATCTGACCTTCACCCAAGGGACACCTGACCTTCACCCAAGGGACACCTGACCTTCACTCAAGGGACACCTGACCTTCACTCAAGGGACACCCAAGGGACACCTGACCTTCACCTGAGGGACACCCAAGGGACACCTGACCTTCACCCAAGGAATGTCCAAGGGACACCTGACTTTCACCCATCTGATCTTCACCCCAGGGACACCTGATCTCCACCCAAGGGACATCTGACCTTCACCCAAAGGACACCTGACCTTCACCCAAGGGACACCTGACCTTCACTCAAGGGACACCTGACCTTCACCCCAGGGACACCTGATCTTCACCCCAGGGACACCTGATCTTCACCCCAGGGACACCCAAGGGACACCTGACCTTCACTCCAAAGAACACCTGACCTTCACCCAAGCTTTGCCCAAGGAACACCCAAACCCACCCAAACTTCCCCCAAACCCCACCCACGACCCTCCCACCCTTCACCCAACCTCCACCCGATGTCCCCCACGCTTCGGCCACCACCCCCAGCGACAGGGCCGAGGTGTCCCCTACCATCATCTCCCTGTGGATGATGGCGCTGTCCTCCTGGAAGACACCGTCCGGCTTCTGCTTGTTGAGGATGAGCCACTTGGCCGGGCCGCAGATCTCGGTGTGCTTGATGTCCGTCAGTCTGCTGGCCATGGCGAACACCTTGACCACGTAGGCGGTCAGCCTGGCGACGGGGACACCTGAGTGGCGGCCAGCCCTGTCACCCGGGCCGGGGGGTGGCCGTGGTGGTGGGACCCTCACCAGGTGCTGGAGGGGCGCTGAAGGAACGCGGCGTAGGAGCCGTCGGTTTTGCGGAAGGCCAATTCTTGGGTGTAACCTGCCGGGAGAGGGTGGGCGGTCAAGGGGTGGCCGGAGGTGGCTTCAGGTCACCAATGTCCTCTGGGCACTGGTCAGTGTGAGGGGTGGCCTCAGGTGACTCATGTCCTCCAGGCACTGGTCAGTGTGAGGGGTGGCCAGAGGTGGCCTCAGGTCACCAATGTCCTCTGGGCATTGGTCAGTGTGAGGGGTGGCCAGAGGTGGCCTCAGGTCATCAATGTCCTCCAGGCATTGGTCAGTGTGAGGGGTGGCCAGTGGTGGCTTCAGGCCACCAATGTCCTCCAACCATTGGTCAGTGTGAGGAGTGGCCTCAGGTCACTGATGTCCTCCAGGCATTGGTCAGTGTGAGGGGTGGCCAGAGGTGGCCTCAGGTCACTAATGTCCTCTGGGCATTGGTCAACATGAGGGGTGGCCAGAGGTGGCCCCAGGTCACTGATGTCCTCCAGGCATTGGTCAATGTGAGGAGTGGCCTCAGGTCACTGATGTCCTCCGGGCATTGGTCAGTGTGAGGGGTGGCTGGAGGTGGCCTCAGATCACCAATGTCCTCCGGGCATTGGTCAGTGTGAGGGGTGGCCAGTGGTGGCCTCAGGCCACCAATGTCCTCCAGGCATTGGTCAGTGTGAGGGGCGGCCTCAGGTCACTAATGTCCTCCAGGCGTTGATCAGTGTGAGGAGTGGCTGGAGGTGGCCTCAGGTCACCAATGTCCTCTGGGCACTGGTCAGTGTGAGGGGTGGCCTCAGGTCACTAATGTCCTCTGGGCATTGGTCAACATGAGGGGTGGCCAGCGGTGGCCTCAGGCCACCAATATCCTCCAGCCGTTGGCCAACACAAGGAGTGTCCAGGGGTGACCTCAGGCCACCAATGACCTCCAGCCGTTGGTCAACACGAGTGTCCAGGGGTGACCTCAGGCCACCAATGGTCAACGTGAGGAATGGTCAGCAGTGACCTCAGGCCACCGCTGACCTCCAGCCGTTGGCCAACGCAAGGATCTCCACCAAGCTGAGGAACCCTCGGGCCACCAACCCCTGTGGAGCCCATCCCACCCCAAACCAGTGACCCCGACACCCCAAACTGGTGCTGCCCACCCCTGTGTCCTCCAGAGCGGTGACCTTCTGCCCTGCCTCGGACCACGGGGACCTTCTGTGTCCGAGAGAGGACACCGGGGGACGTTCCCACCCTTTGGGGCCATTCCCACCTTTTTGGGGACACTCCCACCTTTTTGGGGCCATCCCCACCCTTTTGGGACCATTCTGGGGACACTCCCACAATTTTGGGGACACTCCCACCCTTTTGGGGACACTCCCATCCTTTTGGGGCCGTTCCCACACTTTTTGGGGCCGTTCCCTCACTTTTGGGGCCATCCCCACCCTTTTGGGACCATTCTGGGGACATTCCCACAATTTTGGGGACACTCCCATCCTTTTGGGGTCATTCCCACACTTTTGGGGCCATTCCCACATTTTTTGGGGTAGTTCCCACACTTTTTGGGGTCATTCCCACACTTTTTGGGGCCGTTCCTACACTTTCTGGGGCCGTTCCTACACTTTCTGGGGCCGTTCCTGCCTTTTTGGGGCCATTCCCACACTTTTTGGGGCCATCCCCACACTTTTTGGGGTCGTTCCCACACTTTTGGGGACACTCCCACCCTTTGGGGGTCATTCCCACACTTTTTGGGGTCGTTCCTGCCCTTTTGGGGACACTCCCATCCTTTTGGGGCCGTTCCCTCACTTTTGGGGTCGCTCCCACCCTTTTGGGGCTGTTCCCACACTTTTTGGGGTCGTTCCCACACTTTTTGGGGCTGTTCCCACACTTTCTGGGGCCGTTCCTGCCTTTTTGGGGCCATCCCCACACTTTTTGGGGCCATCCCCACACTTTTTGGGGCCATCCCCACACTTTTTGGGGTTGTTCCTGCCCTTTTGGGGACACTCCCACCCTTTGGGGGTCATTCCCACCCTTTTGGGGCCATTCCCACACTTTTTGGGGTCGTTCCCACACTTTCTGGGGCCGTTCCCACACTTTCTGGGGCCGTTCCTGCCTTTTTGGGGCCATTCCCACACTTTTTGGGGCCATCCCCACACTTTTTGGGGTCGTTCCCACACTTTTGGGGACACTCCCACCCTTTGGGGGTCATTCCCACCCTTTTGGGGCCGTTCCTGCCCTTTTGGGGACACTCCCACCCTTTTGGGGTCGTTCCCACACTTTTTGGGGTCGTTTCCACACTTTTCGGGGTCGCTCCCACACTTTTTGGGGCCATCCCCACACTTTTTGGGGCCATCTCCACACTTTTTGGGGTTGTTCCTGCCCTTTTGGGGACACTCCCACCCTTTGGGGGTCATTCCCACACTTTTTGGGGCCGTTCCCACACTTTTTGGGGCCATCCCCACCCTTTTGGGACCATTTTGGGGCCATCCCCACCCTTTTGGGACCATTCTGGGGACACTCCCACCCTTTCGGGGACACTCCCATCCTTTTGGGGACACTCCCACCCTTTTGGGGCCATTCCCTCACTTTTTGGGGTCGTTTCCACACTTTTTGGGGACATTCCCACCCTTTTTTTGGCTATTCCCACACTTTTTGGGGCCATCCCCACCCTTTTTTGGGGACACTCCCACCCTTTTGGGGCCATTCCCACACTTTTTGGGGCCATTCCTGCCTTTTTGGGGTCGCTCCCACACTTTTCGGGGTCGCTCCCACACTTTTTGGGGCCGTTCCCACACTTTTTGGGGTCGTTCCCGCCCGTTTTCGGGTCCACCGCACCTTTTTTGATGAGCTCGATGGCCTCGGCGCGGCGGTCGACGCCGAGGGCCTCCCACTGCAGGGTCTTGTCCAGGTAGTGGACGGCGATGACCGTGGGGGTCATGGTGATCATGTTCTGCTCGCCGCAGCCCGAGGGGGTGACGATCAGGCCCTTCAGCTTGGCGCCGTCGATGGCCTTCTCCACGATGATGGACACCGGGTTACCTGGGCGGGAGGGGACATCGCAAACCTTGCCACGGCACACCTGTCCCACCTGGGATGTCACACCTGTCCCACCCGGGATGTCACACCTGTCCCACCTGTCCCACCCTGCCATGGCCCACCTGTCCCACCCAGGATGTCACACCTGTCCCACCTGTCCCACCCTGCCATGGCCCACCTGTCCCACCTGGGATGTCACACCTGTCCCACCCGGGATGTCACACCTGTCCTGCCTGTCCCACCCTGCCATGGCCCACCTGTCCCACCCCAGGATGTCCCACCTGTCCCACCCAGGATGTCACACCTGTCCCACCTGCCCCACCCAGGATGTCACACCTGTCCCACCTGTCCCACCCGGGATGTCACACCTGTCCCACCCGGGATGTCACACCTGTCCCACCTGTCCCACCCTGCCATGGCCCACCTGTCCCACCCAGGATGTCACACCTGTCCCACCTGTCCCACCCTGCCATGGCCCACCTGTCCCACCCGGGATGTCACACCTGTCCCACCCGGGATGTCACACCTGTCCCACCTGTCCCACCCTGCCATGGCCCACCTGTCCCACCCAGGATGTCACACCTGTCCCACCTGTCCCACCCTGCCATGGCCCACCTGTCCCACCTGGGATGTCACACCTGTCCCACCCGGGATGTCACACCTGTCCTGCCTGTCCCACCCTGCCATGGCCCACCTGTCCCACCCCAGGATGTCCCACCTGTCCCACCCAGGATGTCACACCTGTCCCACCTGCCCCACCCAGGATGTCACACCTGTCCCACCTGTCCCACCCGGGATGTCACACCTGTCCCACCCGGGATGTCACACCTGTCCCACCTGTCCCACCCTGCCATGGCCCACCTGTCCCACCCAGGATGTCACACCTGTCCCACCTGTCCCACCCTGCCATGGCCCACCTGTCCCACCTGGGATGTCACACCTGTCCCACCCGGGATGTCACACCTGTCCTGCCTGTCCCACCCTGCCATGGCCCACCTGTCCCACCCCAGGATGTCCCACCTGTCCCACCCAGGATGTCACACCTGTCCCACCTGCCCCACCCAGGATGTCACACCTGTCCCACCTGTCCCACCCGGGATGTCACACCTGTCCCACCCGGGATGTCACACCTGTCCCACCTGTCCCACCCTGCCATGGCCCACCTGTCCCACCCAGGATGTCACACCTGTCCCACCTGTCCCACCCTGCCATGGCCCACCTGTCCCACCCGGGATGTCACACCTGTCCCACCCGGGATGTCACACCTGTCCCACCTGTCCCACCCTGCCATGGCCCACCTGTCCCACCCAGGATGTCACACCTGTCCCACCTGTCCCACCCTGCCATGGCCCACCTGTCCCACCTGGGATGTCACACCTGTCCCACCCGGGATGTCACACCTGTCACACCTGTCCCACCCTGCCATGGCCCACCTGTCCCACCCCAGGATGTCCCACCTGTCCCACCCAGGATGTCATACCTGTCCCACCTGCCCCACCCAGGATGTCACAACTGTCCCACCTGTCCCACCCGGGATGTCACACCTGTCCCACCTGGGATGTCACACCTGTCCCACCTGTTCCACCAACCTGCCATGGCCCACCTGTCCCACCCAGGATGTCACACCTGTCCCACCTGTCCCACCCTGCCATGGCCCACCTGTCCCACCCAGGATGTCACACCTGTCCCACCTGTCCCACCCTGCCATGGCCCACCTGTCCCACCCAGGATGTCACACCTGTCTTACCTGGCCCACCTGTCCCACCCTGGATGTCCCACCTGTCCCACCCGGAATGTCACACCTATCCCACCTGTCCCACCTGTTCCACCAACCTGGGATGGCCCACCTGTCCCATCCCGGGATGTCCCACCTGTCCTACCTGTCCCACCCCGGGATGTCCTACCTGTCCCCACCGCCCCAAGATGTCCCACCTGTCCCACCCCAGGATGTCCCACCTGTCCCACCATCCCAGGATGGTCCACCTGTCCCATCCAGGATGTCCCACTTGTTCCATCCCAGGATGGCCCACCTGTCCCCACCCCAGAATGTCCTACCCCAGGATGTCCCACCTGTCCCCACCCTGGATGTCCCACCTGTCCCACCCCGGGTTGTCCCACCTGTCCTACCAACCTGAGATGTCCCACCTGTCCCCCCCACTGCACCAGGGACGCCTTGATGGCCACTCAGGTGACACTGGGACAGCCCCTGGAGGCCACACTTGACCACCTTGGAGGGACAACCTTTCATGCCAGGGTGGACACAGTGACATCACCACACCAGGGCCACCTCCATGGCCACTCAGGTGACACTGGGACAGCCCCAGGAGGGCACACGTGACCACCTTGAGGGGACGACTCTTATCCCAGGGTGAAGGTGGACACGGTGACATCACCACACCAGGGCCACCACCATGGCCGCTCAGGTGACAGTGGTCAGCCCCATGTGACCACCTTGAGGGGACAACCTTTCATGCCAGGGTGGACACAGTGACATCACCGCACTAAGGACACCTCGATGGCTGCTCAGGTGACACACTGGGACAGCCCCACGTGGCCACCTTGAGGGGACAACCTTTGATGTCAGGATGGACACAGTGACATCACCGTGCTGGGGACACCACCATGGCCGCTCAGGTGACACTGGGACAGCCCCAGCAGGCCACACGTGGCCACCTTGAGGGGACAATCCCTCATCCCAGGGTGAAGGTGGACACGGTGACATCACCACACCAGGGCCACCACCATGGCCACTGAGGTGACACATTGGGACAGCCCCACGTGACCACCTTGAGGGGACAACCCTCATCCCAGGGTGAAGGTGGACATGGTGACATCACCATGCTGGGGACACCACGATGGCCACTCAGGTGACACGGGGACAGCCCCAGCAGGCCACACGTGGCCACCTTGAGGGGACAACTAAGGTGTCACCTTCCCAGGGTGAAGGTGGACACAGTGACATCACCACGCCAGGGCCACTCAGGTGACACGGGGACAGCCCCACGTGACCACCTTGAGGGGACAACCCTTATCCCAGGGTGAAGGTGGACATGGTGACATCACCACACCAGGGCCACCACCATGGCCACTGAGGTGACACATTGAGACAGCCCCAGCAGGCCACACGTGGCCACCTTGAGGGGACAACCCTTATCCCAGGGTGAAGGTGGACACGGTGACATCACCCTGCTGGGGACACCACCACGGCCACTCAGGTGACCACCTTGAGGGGACAACCCTTCAGGCCGGGGCTGTCCCCGTGTCCCCTCGCCGTCGCTCACCTTGGATGCTGACCTTGGTCTCCGACTCGGTGTTGGGGACAATGTCCGACAGGTCCGCGGCCTTCACGTGCTCCTCCTGCACGCCGTCTGTGGGGCAGGGTGGCCGTGGTGACCCCAAATGTCCCCTGGGGTGACCCCGCCCTGCCCCACCTGTCCCTTGTCCCTCCACACCTCCCAGGGCCACACCAGGGTGTCCCTTGTCCCTTGAGATGTCCCAGCTCCATGGTGGGATGTCCCTTGTCCCCCAGAATGCCCCAAATGTGACCTTGGGGACACCTCCTTGAGCCCTCAAGATGTCCCTCAAGGTGTCCCTCGTCCCCAGGATGTCCCCAAGGTGTCCCCTGTCCCCGAGATGTCCCAGCCCCACAGTGAGACCTCCCTTGTCCCCAGGATGTCCCCAAGGTGTCCCTTGTCCCCAAGCTGTCCCAGCCCCACAGTGTGACCCCCCTTGTCCCCAGGATGTCCCCAAGGTGTCCCTTGTCCCCAAAGATGTCCCAGCCCCACAGTGTGACCCCCTTGGTCCCCAAATGTCCCCCAAGGTGTCCCTTGTCCCCAAGCTGTCCAAGCCCCAAAGTGGGATTCCCCTTGTCCCCGAGATGTCCCCAAGGTGTCCCTTGTCCCCAGGATGTCCCCAAGCTGTCCCCTGTCCCTGAGCTGTCCCAGCCCCACAGTGTGACCCCCCCCCGGTCCCCAAACATCCCTCAAGGTGTCCCTTGTCCCCAGAGATGCCCCAGCCCCATGGCGGGACCTTCCTGGACCCCAGGATGTCCCCAAGGTGTCCCTTGTCCCCAAGATGTCCTTGGTCCCCAAATGTCGCCCAAGCTGTCCCTTGTCCCCACGATGTCCCCAAGCTGTCCCTTGCCCCCAAGATGTCCCAGCCCCACAGTGGGATGTCCCTTGTCCCCAGGATGTCCCAAACCCACAGTGGGACCTCCTTGGTCCCCAAATGTCCCTAAGGTGTCCCTTGTCCCCAGGATGTCCCTCAAGATGTCCCTTGTCCCCAGGATGTCCCCAAGATGTCCCTTGTCCCCAGGATGTCCCAGCCCCACAGTGTGACCCCCCTTGTCCCCAGGATGTCCCCCAAGCTGTCCCTTGTCCCCAAGCTGTCCCAGCCCCACAGTGTGACCCCCCCTTGTCCCCAGGATGTCCCCAAGATGTCCCTTGTCCCCAGGATGTCCCAGCCCCACAGTGTGACCCCCCCTGGTCCCCAGATGTCCCTCAAGGTGTCCCCTGTCCCCAGGATGTCCCCAAGCTGTCCCAGCCTGGCGCAGAGGTCACTCACTGACTCCCTTGTGCTGTGGGTCAAGCTCCACGATGTCCACGGTCTTCTCCAGCCGCATCCCCTCGGGCTGCGCGGGACAGGTGGGGCTCAGGTGAGCTCAGGTGGGCTCAGGTGGGTTCAGGTGGGGCTCAGGTGAGCTCAGGTGGGGCACAGGTGGGGCTCAGGTGAGCTCAAGTGAGCTCAGGTGGGCACAGGTGAGCTCAGGTGGGGCTCAGGTGAGCTCAAGTGGGCTCAGGTGGGGCTCAGGTGAGGCACAGGTGGGGCTCAGGTGAGCTCAAGTGAGCTCAGGTGGGCACAGGTGGGCTCAGGTGGGGCTCAGGTGAGCTCAGATGAGCTCAGGTGGGCTCAAGTGGGGCTCAGGTGAGCTCGGATGAGCTCAGGTGGGCTCAGGTGAGGCTCAGGTGGGTTCAGGTGAGCTCAGGTGGGGCACAGGGTGGCTCAGGTGGGGCTCAGGTGGGCTCAGGTGGGGCACAGGGTGGCTCAGGTGGGGCTCAGGTGAGCTCAGGTGGAGCTCAGGTGAGCTCAGGTGGGGCACAGGTAGGCTCAGGTGAGCTCAGGTGGGGCACAGGGCGGCTCAGGTGGAGCTCAGGTGTGTCATCCCAGCCCCACGTGACCACCTTGAGGGGACAATCCCTCATCCCAGGGTGAAGGTGGACATGGTGACATCACCACACCAGGGCCACCTCAGGGTCACCTCAATGGCCACTCAGGTGACACACTGGGACAGCCCCAGAAGGACACAGGGACACCACCAGGGCCACTCAGGTGACACCGGGACAGCCTCATGTGACCACCTTGAAGGGACAACCCTTTACCCCAGGGTGACGATGGCCACAACACCATGGACACCTCAGGGTCACCTCAATGGCCACTCAGGTGACACTGGGGCAGCCCCATGTGACCACCTTGAGGGGACAACCCTTCACCCTGGGATGACGATGGCCACCTCGAGGACACCACCATGGCCACTCAGGTGACACATGGAGACAGCCCCAGGAGGCCACGCTTGACCACCTTGAGGGGACAACCCTTCATCCCAGGATGACGGTGGACACAGCACCGTGGACACCTCAGGGTCACCTCAATGGCCACTCAGGTGACACTGGGGCAGCCCCATGTGACCACCTTGAGGGGACAACCCTTCACCCCGGAATGACGATGGCCACAGCACTGTGGACACCTCGATGGCCACTCAGGTGACACACTGGGAGGACACATGACCACCTTGAGGGGCCAATGATGACGATGGCCACAGCACCATGGACACCTCGAGGACACCACCAGGGCCACTCACCACCACTCGGAGCTTCTTCTTGACGCCGTCGCTCATGTACTGGTCGCGGACGGCGGCCTTGACCTCGATGTCCAGCAGGCCGAGCTCGAGGGGGACAATGACGAAGGACACGGTGTGCGAGGACTCGCTCTTTATGCGCAGCACCCGCTGGAAGCGCTGCTTCTCCGTGGACGGGCTGCACAGTTGAGGGTTGTGGACCAGCTCCACGCGCACCTGGACGCGGCCGGAGAGGACACGGGGGTCACGCGGAGGGTCCGGGGAGGTGTCACCTCGGAAAGATCCCAAGCCACCTCTGGTGGGAACCCAAAAGACGTCGCAGACTGACCACGATGTCACGCGTCCAGTAGTTGTAGAGGATGGCGCGGATCTCCACCTGCTCGTTCCTCACCACCGAGTAGGGCAGGCGCAGGTCGATGAAGAAGTCCTTCATCACCGTGATCTCGTAGGGGTCGGCCACGCACAGACCTGGGGTGGGGACACGCCGGGGGTCGGCGTTGGGGACGCCTCGTGGTGGCACCGAGGCCTTCCGAGGTCACTGAAGGTCCTCGTGAGGTTTGGGAGATGCCTCAAAGCCCAAAGAGTTCTCCCAAGGTTCAGGAGATCCCTCAAGACCCAAAGAGTTCTCCCGAGTTTAGAAGATCCTCAAGACCCAAAGAGCCCTCCCGAGTTTAGACGATCCCTTGAAGACCAAAGAATTCTCCCAAGGTTTAGGAGGTCCCTGAAGTCTCATGGAATTCTCCCAAAGTTTAGAAGATCCCTTGAAGACCGAAGAATTCTCCCAAGGTTTAGGAGATCCCTCAAGATCTATGGGATTCTTCCAAGGCTTAGGAGATCCTCTGAATCCCAAGGATTTCTCCCAAGGTTTAAGAGATCCCTCAAGACTCAAAGAATTCTCCCAAGGTTTAGGAGGTCCATCAAGACCTATGGGATTCTTCCAAGGCTTAGGAGATCCTCTGAATCCCAAGGATTTCTCCCAAGGTTTAGGAGATCACTCAAGACTCAAAGAGTCCTCCCAAGGTTTAGGAGATCTCTCAAGACCCAAGGAACCTTCCCAAGGTTCAGGAGATCCCTCAAACCCCAAGGATGGCCACCAAGCTTTGGGGCACCTCCCTTTCAGATTTTGGAGATCCCTCCAGGCTTTGGGGGACCCTCCCAGCCTCAGGGACCCCACCCCATGATTTGGAGGGTCCTAGGACCCCCTCGCCCCCCAGGACCTCGTACCCTTGGACGGGGACAGGCTGACGGCCTGGACCTCCCAGGTGGTGATGGAGTCCTTCAGGTACACGGGCAGCGTCTTGGCCGAGACCCTGGAGAGGACACGAGTGACCAGGGGGTCACGGCCCACCCCAGGCCAGGCTGAGGGGGTCACCATGGGATGGCCCTGGTCCCACAGATGTCCCAGACCCACAGTGGGACTTTCCTGGCCCCAGAGATGTCCCAGACCCACAGTGGGACCTCCCTTGTCCGAAAAGATGTCCCAAACCAACAGCTGGACCTCCCTTGTCCCCAGAAATGTCCCAGACCCACAGTTGGACCTCTCTTGTCTGAAAAGATGTCCCAAACCAACAGCTGAACTTCCCTTGTCCCCAAAGATGTCCCAGACCCACAGCTGGACCTTCCTGGTCCCCCAAGATGTCCCAGACCCACAGTGGGACCTCCCTGGCCCCCCAGGATGTCCCAGACCCACAGTGGGACCTCTTTTGTCCGAAAAGATGTCCCAGACCCGCAGCTGAACTTCCCTTGTCCCCAAAAATGTCCCAGACCCACAGTGGGACCTCTCTTGTCCCCAAAGATGTCCCAGACCCACAGTGGGACCTCCCTGGCCCCACAGATGTCCCAGACCCACAGCTGGACCTCCCTGGCCCCACAGATGTCCCAGACCCACAGACACCCAGGCAGGAGCAGGAGCTTGGAGATGACCCCTGAGTGGACCACAGGAGGTCCCGAGTGAGCTCCAGGAGTCAGCGGGGACTTTGTCTGGATTTGGGGTGACCATGTCCAGATTTGGGGTGACCATAACTGCATTTGGGCTGACCATAACCGGATTTGGGGTGACCATAACTGGACTTGGGCTGACCATAACTGGATTTAGGGTGACCATGTCCGGATTTGTGGTGACCATAACTGGCTTTGAGATGACCATAACTGGATTTGGGGTGACCATAACCAGATTTGGGCTGACCATATCTGGCTTTGGGGTGACCATAACCAGATTTGGGGTGACCATAACTGCATTTGGGGTGACCATGTCTGGATTTGGGGTGACCATGTCTGGATTTGGGGTGACCCTAACCAGATTTGGGCTGACCATAACCAGATTTAGGGTGACCATGTCCGGATTTGTGGTGACCATAACTGGCTTTGAGATGACCATGTCCAGATTTGGGCTGACCATATCTGGCTTTGGGGTGACCATAACCAGATTTGGGCTGACCATGTCCGGATCTGTGGTGACCATATCTGGCTTTGGGGTGACCATAACCAGATTTAGGGTGACCATAACTGGATTTGGGGTGACCTAACTGGATTTGGGGTGACCATGTCCAGATTTAGGGTGACCCTAACCAGATTTGGGGTGACGATAACCAGATTTAGGGTGACCATGTCTGGATTTGTGGTGACCATAACCAGATTTGGGGTGACCATGTCCGGATTTAGAGTGACCCTAACCAGATTTGGGCTGACCATAACCGGATTTGGGGTGACCATGTCTGGATTTGGGCTGACCATAACTGGCTTTGAGATGACCATAACTGGATTTGGGCTGACCATGTCCAGATTTGGGCTAACCATGTCCAGATTTGGGCTGATCCTAACAGCTTTGGGATGACCATAACGAGTTTTGGGGTGACCATAACTGAATTTGGATTGACCCTAACCAGATTTGGGGTGACCATAACCAATTTTGGGGTAACCATAACCAGATTTGGGGTGACCCTAATCAGCTTTGGGGTGACCATAACCAATTTTGGGGTCTCCAGCGCTGTCCGAGCGGGACGGGCCTAGGCTGACCGCTCCCAGGCCAGGCCGGGGGCGGGGCCGGAGGTGGGACAGGAGGTCCAGGCTCACCCCAGCTCGTTGGGGTCCTCGGTCATGTGCTCCACCTGCCACAGCCAGCTCTCGGGGAAGAGGCTCCGCGACACGATGTCCTCGTCGGGCAAGAAGAGATCGTCGTCCGCCTGGCCTGGGGGTGGTGGCATCGGCCCTCGCGAGCGTGGCCTCGGGGCTGTGACCCCTGAGCGCAGCTGGGGTCACGCCAGGGACAGCCCGGTGCCACCCCAGTGCCACCCAACATCACCCCAGGGACATCCCAGTGTCACCTGACCCCTGAGCGCAGCTGGGATCACGCCAGGGACAGCCTGGTGCCACCCCAGGGACACCCCAGTGTCACCCGACATCACCCCAGGGACATCCCAGTGTCACCTGACCCCTGAGCACAGCTGGGATCACCCCAGGGACAGCCCGGTGCCACCCCAGTGCCACCCAACATCACCCCAGTGCCACCCGACATCACCCCAGGGACACTCCAGTGCCACCCCAGTGCCACCCAACATCACCCCAGGGACATCCCAGTGTCACCTGACCCCTGAGCGCAGCCGGGATCACCCCAGGGACAGCCCGGTGCCACCCCAGGGACATCACGGTGTCACCTGACATCATCCCAGTGACATCCCAGTGCCATCCCAGTGTCACCTGACCCCTGAGTGCAGCTGGGATCACGCCAGGGACAGCCTGGCGCTACCCCAGGGACATCACAGTGCCACCCGACATCACCCCAGGGACAGCCCAGTGCCACCCCAGTGCCATCTAACATCACCCCAGTGCCACCCCAGTGAGATCCCAGTGTCACCTGACCCCTGAGCACAGCTGGGATCACCCCAGGGACAGCTTGGTGCCATCCCAGTGCCACCCAACATCACCCCAGTGCCACCCGATATCACCCCAGGGACACTCCAGTGCCACCCCAGTGCCACCCAACATCACCCCAGTGTCACCCGACATCACCCCAGTGACATCCCAGTGCCGTCCCAGTGTCACCTGACCCCTGAGCGCAGCCGGGATCACCCCAGGGACAGCCCAGTGCCAACCCAGTGCCACCCAACATGACCGCAGTGACACCCCAGTGCCACCTGACACCACCCCAGTGACATCCCAGTGCCATCCCAGTGCCACCCCAGTGCCACTCCTTGTCCTGCCCAAACAAGGCCACCCAGTGCCACCCAAGCGTCACTCAACATTCACCCAAGGATGGCTAAGGAACACCTGAGGGACACCTGACCTTCACCCAAGGGACACCTGAGGGACACCTGAGCTTCACTCAAGAACACCTGAGGAACACCCAACCTTCATCCACGCTTTGCTCAAGGAAAACATCTCAACCTCACCTGACCCTCACCAAGGAACACCTGAGGTCTACCTGATCTTCACCAAGGAATGCCCAAGGAACACCCAACCTTCACCAAGGAACACCCAAGGAACACCTGAGGACCACCCAAGGAACTCCTGAGGTCCACCTGACCTTCACCCAACGAACGCTCAAGGAACACCTGACCTTCAGCCAAGGAATGACCAAGGAATGGCCCAAGGAACACCTGACCTTCACCCAAGCTTCATCCAAGGAAAACATCTCAACCTCACCTGCCCTTCCCCAAGGAACACCTGAGGTCCACCTGACCTTCACCAAGGACCACCCAAGGAACTCCTGAGGTCCACCTGACCTTCATCCACGCTTTGCCCAAGGAAAATACCTCAACCTCACCTGACCTTCACCCAAGGAATTCCTGAGGTCCACCTGACCTTCATCAAGGAAGACCCAAGGAACACCTGAGGTCCACCTGACCGTCCCCAAGGAACACCCAAGGAACACCTGGCCTTCATCCAAAGAACACCTGAGGGTCACCTGACCTTCACCCAAGGAATGACCAAGGAATGACCAAGGAACGCCCAAGGGAACATCAGACATTCACCCAAGCTTTGCCCAAGGAAAACATCTCAACCTCACCTGACCTTCACCAAGGAACACCTGAGGAACACCCAACGAATGCCCAAGGAACACCCAAAGAAACACCCGAGGGTCACCTGACCTTCACCCAAGGAACACCTGAGGGACACCTGACCTTCATCCAAGGAATGGCCAAGGAATGGCCAAGGAACACCCAACCTTCACCCAAGAAACACCCAAGGAACAACTGAGATCCACCTGACCTTCCCCAAGGAACACCTGAGGACCACCCAAGGAATTCCTGAGGTCCACCTGACCTTCACCCAAGGAATGCCCAAGGAACACCTGACCTTCAGCCAAAGAAACACCCAAGGGTCACCTAACCTTCAACCAAGGAACACCTGAGGACCACCCAAGGAACTCTTGAGGTCCACCTGACCTTCACCAAGGAACACCTGAGGTCCACCTGACCTTCATCAAGGAATACCCAAGGAAAATACCTCAACCTCACCTGACCTTCACCCAAGGAATTCCTGAGGTCCACCTGACCTTCACCCAAGGAATGACCAAGGAATGACCAAGGAATGGCCAAGGAATGACCAAGGAACACCCAACCTTCACCCAAGAAACACCCAAGGAACTCCTGAGGTCCACCTGACCTTCATCCACACTTTGCCCAAGGAAAATACCTCAACCTCACCTGACCTTCACCCAAGGAACTCCTGAGGTCCACCTGACCTTCATCAAGGACCACCCAAGGAACACCTGAGGCCCACCCACCTTCCCCAAGGACCACCCAACCGCCCCCCAAGACCCTCCCACCCTCCTCCCACCCCCCAGGGCCCCACACTTGCTTCTGGCCAGCTCGACGTGGAGCAGCTTCTTCTGCTTGTCGCGCTTGGCCTTGATGTAGGAGCAGCAGTCGAGGAAGGCGCGGACGCAGGCCTGGCCCTCCTGGATGTACTGCGACCTCTTCTCGCAGCTGTGCCCCATGGGGTTGTCCTTCATGCCGTCCTCGCAGCACTTCCGCTCCAGCTTGTCCGAGTACTCGGCCACTGCCGGACACGGGGACAGGGGTGTCGGTGTGGGGACATCCTGGTGGATCTTGGGCGTGGGGGACATCCTGGTGGCTCTCGGGAACGGGGACATCCTGGTGGATCTTGGGGATGTGGGACATCCTGGTGGCTTTTGGGAGTGGGGATCCTGGAGGTGGGGGACATCAGGGGTGGGGGACATCCTGGTGGCTTTTGGGACATTGGGGGTGGGGGACATCCTGGTGGCTTTTGGGACATCGGGGGTGTGGGACGTCCTAGTGGTCTTTGGGAGTGGGGATCTTGGAGTGGGGGACACTCTGGTGGCTTTTGGGAATGGGGACATTCTGGTGGCTCTCAGGAGTGGGGATCTTGGAGGTGGGGGACATCCAGGTGGCTTTTGGGAATGGGGGACATCCTGGTGGCTTTTGGGACATCGGGGTGTGGGATGTCCTGGTGGCTTTTAGGCATGGGGACCTCCTGGTGGCTTTTGGGGGTGGGGACCTCGGGGGTGGGGGACATTCTGGTGGCTCTCAGGGTTGGGGATCTTGGAGGTGGGGGACATCGGGGGTGGGGGACACCCTGGTGGCTTTTGGGACATTGGGGGTGGGGCACATCCTGGTGGCTTTTGGGAGTGGGGGACATCCTGGTGGCTTTTGGGGGTGGGGATCTTGGAGGTGGGGGACATCCTGGTGGCTTTTGGGGGTGGGGATCTTGGGGATGGGTGACATCGGGGGTGTGGGACAGCCTGGTGGCTTTTGGGGGTGGGAGACATCCTGGTGGCTCTCAGGAATGGGGACATCCTGGTGGCTCTTGGGGCTGTGGGACACTCTGGTGGCTCTTGGGAATGGGGACATCGAGGGTAGGGGACATCCTGGTGGCTCTTGGGGGTGGGACATCCTGGTGGCTTTTGGGACATCAGGGGCGTGGGATGTCCTGGTGGCTTTTAGGCATGGGGACCTCCTGGTGGCTTTTGGGGGTGGGGACCTCGGGGGTGGGGGACATCTTGGTGGCTTTTGGGACCTTGGGGGCGTGGGACATCCTGGTGGCTTTTGGGGGTGGGGATCTTGGAGGTGGGGGACATCCTGGTGGCTCTTGGGACCTCGGGGGTGGGGGACATCCTGGTGGCTTTTGGGGGTGGGACATCCTGGTGGTCTTTGGGGGTGGGGATCTTGGAGTGGGGGACACTCTAGTGGCTTTTGGGAATGGGGACATTCTGGTGGCTCTCGGGGGTGGGGATCTTGGAGTGGGGGACATCGGGGGTGGGGGGACATCCTGGTGGCTTTTGGGACATCAGGGGTAGGGGACATCCTGGTGGCTCTTGGGGGTGGGGACATCCTGGTGGCTCTCAGGAATGGGGACATCAGGGTGGGGACATCCTGGTGGCTCTTGGGCACGGGGACATCCTGGTGGCTTTTGGGGGTGGGGGACACTGGTGGCTCTTGGGACATGGGACACTTGGCGGCTCCTGGAGATATGGGACACTTTGGTGACCTTTGGGCCATGGGACACTCTGGTGACCCTCAGGGACATGGGACATTCTGGTGACCCTCAGGGACATGGGACACTCTGGTGGCCTTTGGCACATGGAACACTCTGGTGGCTCTCAGGGACATGTGACACCCTGGTGACCCCAGGACACTGTGGTGACCCCAGGGACAAGGGACATTCTGGTGACCCCAGGGACACAGGACACCGCAGCGTTCCTGGGGACAGGGGACACCCCACAGTGCTCCTGGGGACAGGGGACACCCCACAGTGCTCCTGGGGACAGGGGACACCCCACAGTGCTCCTGGGGACAGGGGACATCCCGAAGTGCTCCTGGGGACAGGGGACACCCCACAGTGCTCCTGGGGACAGGGGACATCCCGAAGTGCTCCTGGGGACAGGGGACATCCCGGTGCCACCTACCCTTGGTGCCCTTGTACTCAGCGAGGGCCAGCGAGCGGCGCTTGCGCTTGGCAGGCTGGGGACACTTCAGCTCTGGGGACAGAGGGGACACGGTCAGGACCCAGAGTGACCCCACAGTGACCTCAGAGTGACCCCACACTGCAGCTCTGGGGACAGAGGGGACACAGTCAGGACCCACAGTGACCCCACAGTGACCCCAGAGTGACCCCACAGTGACCCCACAGTGGAGCTCTGGGGACAGAGGGGACACAGTCAGGACCCAGAGTGAGCCCAGAGTGACCCCAGTGACCCAAGAGTGACCACAGAGTGACCCCAGAGTAACCCCACACTGCAGCTCTGGGGACAGAGGGGACATGGTCAGGACCTACAGGGACCCCACAGTGACCCCACAGTGGAGCTCTGGGGACAGAGGGGACATGGTCAGGACCCACAGTGACCCCAGAGTGACCCCACAGTGACCCCCCCCGTGGATCTCTGGGGACAGAGGGGACATTGTCAGGGCCCCACAGGGACCCAGGCATCACTTCCCAAAGTTCAGGGACACCTCCCCAATCCTGAGATGTCACCTGCCCCATCCACTAAATGTCACCTGCCCCATCCCTGAAGTGTCACCTCCTGTGTCCCTGAGGTGCCACATCCCTAAAATGTCACCTCTCCTACCCCTGAGGTGTCACACTTTCCTGTCCTTGAAATGTCACATCCCCGAAGTGTCACCTCCCCCATCCCTGAGCTGTCACCCCGTTCCCGCAGTGCCACCTCCCTGTCCCTGAGGTGTCACATCCCCTAAATGTCACCTATCCCATCCCTGAGGAGTCACACTTTCCTGTCCTTGAAATGTCACATCCCTGAGGTGTCACCTCCCCCAACTCCTAAATGTCACCTCTCCCGTCCCTGAAGTGTCACCTCCCCCATCCCTGAGGTGTCACACTGCTCCATCCTTGAAATGTCACATCCCCAAGGTGCCACCTCCACCATCCCCTAAGTGCCACCTCCGGTCTCCAAGGTGTCACCTCCCCCATTCCTGAAGTGTCACCTCCTCCATCCCCTAAGTGTCACCTCCCCAAAGTGACATCTACCCCATCCCTGAGATGTCACATCCCCAAAGTGTCACCTCCCCCATCCCTGAGCTGTCACCCCGTTCCCGCGGTGCCACCTCCCTGTCCCCGCAGTGCCACCTCCGTGTCCCTGCGGTGCCACCTCCCTGTCCCCGCGGTGCCACCCCCCTGTCCCCGCAGTGCCACCTCCCTGTCCCTGCAGTGCCACCACGGCTGTCCCACCTGAGCTGTCACCCCGTTCCCGCAGTGCCACCCCTCTGTCCCCGCAGTGCCACCCCCCTGTCCCCTCAGTACCACCTCCCTGTCCCCGCAGTGCCACCCCCCTGTCCCTGCAGTGCCACCTCCCTGTCCCTGCGGTGCCACCTCCCTGTCCCCGCAGTGCCACCTCCCTGTCCCTGCGGTGCCACCTCCCTGTCCCCGCAGTGCCACCTCCCTGTCCCCGCAGTGCCACCCCCCTGTCCCTGCAGTGCCACCTCCCTGTCCCCGCAGTGCCACCTCCCTGTCCCTGCAGTGCCACCCCCCTGTCCCTGCGGTGCCACCCCCCTGTCCCTGCGGTGCCACCTCCCTGTCCCTGCAGTGCCACCTCCCTGTCCCTGCGGTGCCACCTCCCTGTCCCCGCAGTGCCACCTCCCTGTCCCTGTGGTGCCAACTCCCTGTCCCCAGGTGCCACCTCCCTGTCCCCAGGTGCCACCTCCCTGTCCCACCTGAGCGCTGGGGCGTGGTCAGTTTGACGTTGGTGGTCAGGCTCAGGCCAGCGTCCTTGAAGACACCGATGTTGTCCCTGCCACTGCCAGCCGTGCAGCCGATGTCACTCTGCTCCACCGTGTCCCAAACCTGCCCCAGGGGACAGCGTGAGGGCCACTGCCACCAGCCGGGGACAGCCACTGCCACCAGCCGGGGACAGCCACTGCCACCAGCCGGGGATGATGGGGACACTGTGATGGCCACTGCCACCAGCCAGGGACAGCCACTGCCACCAGCCAGGGATGATGGGGACAGCCGTGAGGGCCACTGCCACCAGCCGGGGACAGCCACTGCCACCAGCCGGGGAAGGCAGGGACAGCTGTGATGGCCACTGCCACCAGCCGGGGATGGCAGGGACAGCCACTGCCACCAGCCAGGGATGGCAGGGACACCTGGGACAGCCACTGCCACCAGCCAGGGATGGCAGGGACACCTGGGACAGCCACTGCCACCAGCCAGGGATGATGGGGACACCGTGATGGCCACTGCCACCTGGGGACAGCAGGGATGGTGACAACCACAACAGCCACCAGCAGGGGACAGCAGGGATGGGGACAATCATGATGGCCACCACCAGAGGACATTGGGGACGGGGCCACCACCAGGGAACAGAAGGGATGGTGACAACCACAACAGCCACCACCAGGGGACAGCAGGGACAGGGCCACCACCAGGGGACAGCAGGGACAGAGCCACCACCAGGGGACAGCAGGGATGGGGACAATCATGGTGGCCACCACCAGGGGACACTGGGGACAAAGCCACCACTAGGGGACAGCAGGAACGGGGCCACCACCAGGGGACATTGGGGACAGTGCCACCCACCCGTTTCTGGGTGAGCTTGTGCTTCTTGCTGAGGATGAAGATGCCCTTGTCCAGGGCCACCAGCAGAGGACAGCAGGGACAGAGCCATCACCAGGGGACAGCAGGGATGGGGCCACCCATGACAGTCACCCCTTGGGGACATTGGGGACAGGGCCACCCACGTGTGTCTGGGTGAGGTTCTCCTTGCTGAGGACCAACTTTGTCCATGGCCACCACCAGGGGACAGCAGGGACAGGGCCACCATCAGGGGACAGGGCCACCACCAGGGGACAGGGCCACCACCAGGGGACATTGGGGACAGTGCCACCCACCCGTTTCTGGGTGAGCTTGTGCTTCTTGCTGAGGACGAAGACACCCTTGTCCACGGCCACCAGCCCCACGTGGGCCCTGTGGTCAGCCTCGATGCGCAGCTTCATGGCTGTCCCCGGGTTGTGGACGCGATTGTCACGTTCCGTCGCCCCCTTCACCACCAGCTGCCGGCGACACGGGGCGGTGTCCCCAGGGTGTCCCCAAAAGCCACCTCTGTCCCCTCCCCCTGCCCCCTCAGGGTGACACCGAGTCTGGCGGTCTGGGGCACTTGGTGGCCGTGGGTTTCATGTCTGGGCCACCAGGGCCACCAAGGCCACCACCCGGGAGATGTCCGAGCTCCTCGTGGAGTGTCCGGAACCACCCGGGGGGCACCAGATCTGCACCAGGGCCACCTGAGTCCCTCCGTGTGCCCCCAAGCTCCTCGAGGGTGACCCAAGGCCCTCAAGGACCTCCCAGAGCCCTCGAGGACCTCCCAAGGCCCTCAAGGACCTCCTGAGTCCCTCAAGGACCTCCCAAACTCTTCAAGGACTCCCCAAACTCCTCAAGGATCTCCCGAGTCCCTCAAGGACCTCCCACAACCTTCAAGGACCTTCCAAGGCCCTCAAGGACCTCCTGAGCCCCTCAAGAGTGACCCAAGCCCTTCAAGGACCTCCCAAACCTCTCAAGGGTCCCCCAAGGCCCTCAAGGACCTCCCGAGTCCCTCAAGAGTGACCCAAGTCCCTCGAGGACCTCCTGAGTCCCTCAAGGACCCCCCGAACTCCTCAAGAGTGACCCAACCCCCTCAAGGACCCTCCAAACCCCTCGAGGAACTCCCAAACTCCTCAAGGACCTCCTGAGCCCCTCAAGAGTCCCCCAAGTCCCTCAAGGACCTTCCAAGGCCCTCAAGAGTGACCCAAGCCCTTCAAGGACCTCCCAAACCTCTCAAGACCAATCAAACCTCTTGAGGACCTCTCAAAGTCCTCGAGGACCTCCCGAGCTCCTGAAGACCAACCAAACCCCTCAAGGACCTCCCAAACCTCTCGAGGACCTCCTGAGTCCCTCAAGGACCTCCCAAACTCCTCAAGGACCTCCTGAGCCCCTCAAGAGTGACCCAAGCCCTTCAAGGACCTCCCAAACCTCTCAAGGACCTCCCGAGGCCTTCCAAAGACCCCCAAAAAGCCCCCCCAGGTACTTCCGAATGTCCCCAAGACCGCCCAAGGGCCACCCCAAACCTTTCCAAATGTCCCCCATGTCCCTCAAAGGTCCCTCAAACCTTTCCAAAGGTCCCCCAACCACCTCAAGGCCACCCCAAATATTTCCAAGGTCCCCCAAGTCCCTCACGAGACACCTCAAACCTTTCCAAATGTCCCCCAAGTTCCTCAAAGGTCCCCCAAGCCCCTCCAAAGGTCCCCCAAGTCCCTCAAGGGCCACCCCAAACCCTAACAGAAGCCCCCCAGGTCCCTCAAGGGTCCCCAAACCTTTCCAAATGTCCCTCAAGTCCTTCAAAGGCCACCTCAAACCTTTCCAAATGTCACCCAGACCCCTCAAGGGCCACCCCAAACCTTAACAGAAGCCCCCCAGGACCCTCAAGGGTCCCCAAAACCTTTCCAAATGTCCCCCAGGTCCCTCAAGGACCCAAATTTCCAAATTTCACCCAAGTCCCTCAAGGGCCACCCCAAACCTTTCCAAATGTCCCTCAAAGGTCCCCCAAACCTTTCTAAGGTCCCCCAAGTCCTTCAAGGGCCACCTCAAACCTTTCCAAATGTCCCCCAAGTCCCTCAAGGCCACCCCAAGCCCTTCCAAATGTCACCCAGACCTCCCAAAGGTCCCCCAAGTTCCTCAAGGGCCACTCCAAACATTTCCAAATGTCCCTCAAGTCCCTCAAAGGCCACCCTAAAATCATCAAGGCCACCCCAAACCTTTCCAAATTTCACCCAAGTCCCTCAAGGGCCACGCCAAACTTTTCCCTCAGACCTCTCAAGGCCACCCCAAATATTTCCAAGGTCCCCCAAGTCCCTCACGAGACACCTCAAACCTTTCCAAGTGTCCCTCAAGTCCTTCAAAGGCCACCCCAAGCCCTTCCAAGGTCCCCCAAGATGATCAAGGGTCCCCAAAACCTTTCCAAATGTCCCCCAGACCCCTCAAGGCCTCCCCAAACCTTTCCAAATTTCACCCAAGTCCCTCAAGGGCCACCCCAAACCTTTCCGAGTGTCCCTCAAGGGTCACCCCAAACCTTTCCAAATGTCCCCCAAGTCCCTCAAATGTCCCTCAAACCCCTCAAGGGCCACCACAAACCTTTCCAAATGTCCCCCAAGTCCCTCGAGGCCACCCCAAGCCCTTCCAAATGTCACCCAGACCTCCCAAAGGTCCCCCAAGTTCCTCAAGGGCCACCCCAAACATTTCCAAATGTCCCTCAAGTCCCTCAAAGGCCACCCCAAACTTTCCAAATGTCCCCCAGACCCCTCAAGGCCTCCCCAAACCTTTCCAAGTGTCCCTCAAGGGTCACCCCAAACCTTTCCAAATGTCCTCCAAGTCCTTCAAATGTCCCTCAAACCCCTCAAGGGCCACCACTCCGGCCACCTCCATGGCCCACCCGAGCCCCCCCGGGGGGACACTCACGGTGCCCATGCAGGTGTCCTTGACGTCCACCCAGACGGAGTCGGCCACGATCTCTCCGGGCAGGACGTGGTAGTAAGCCACGATGCGGAAGGAGGGGATGAGCTCGGCCGTCACCGGCAGCGTCATTGTCACCAGGCTCTGGCCGGCCTCGTGCGGCTGCCGGCCGGCGCGGAGGATGCGGCCCTTGCTCATGATCTGCGAGAAACGCCAGCCGAGTGACCGCTCCGGACGGCCGAGCGGCCGAGCCGAGTGACCGTCGGTCAGCCACGGCTGAGCTGAGTGACCGCCGGTCAGCCACTGCCAAGCTGAGTGACCGCCGGTCAGCCACGGCCCAGCCGAGTGACCGCTCTGGACAGCCGAGCGGCCGAGCCGAGTGACCGTCGGTCAGCCACGGCTGAGCTGAGTGACCACCGGTCAGCCACAGCCGAGTGACCGCCGGTCTGCCACGGCCGACCTGAGTGACCGCCAGTCAGCTGCGGCTGAGTTGAGTGACCGCCGGTGAGCCACAGCCGAGCCCAGTGACCGCCGGTCATCCGCGGCCAAGCTGAGTGACCGCCGGTCAGCCGCAGCCGAGTCTGGGTCTGGGGTCAGTGGAGAGTGAGGGCCTGGGTGGGGTCAGTGGGGAGGGGTGTGGGCCTGGGGTCAGTGAGGGGAGTGAGGGCTTGGCTGGTCAGCTGTGGCCGAGCTGAGTGACCGCCGGTCAGCTGTGGCCGAGCCGAGTGACTGCTGGTCAGCCATGGCCGAGCTGAGTGACCGCCGGTCAGCTGTGGCCGAGCCGAGTGACCGCCGGTCAGCTGTGGCCGAACCCAGTGACCGCCAGTCAGCTGTGGCCGAGCCCAGTGACCGCCAGTCAGCTGCGGCTGAGTTGAGTGACCGCCGGTCAGCCACAGCTGAGCCCAGTGACTGCCGGTCAGCCGCGGCCAAGCTGAGTGACCACCGGTCAGCTGCAGCCTAGCCGAGTGACCGCGGGTCAGCCGCAGCCTAGCCGAGTGACCGCCGGTCAGCCGGAGCCTAGCCGAGTGACCGCTGGTCAGCCGCAGCCCAGCCGAGTGACCACCGGCCAGCCGCAGCCAAGCCGAGTGACCGCCGGGACACGCACCAGGTAGGTGAAGTAGGGGACGGAGTTTCGGACGTCGTTGTTGTTGGTGCGCAGGTGGAAGTTGACCGCCAGGTTGTCCCCAGGCTGCAGCTCGGTGGCCGACACGTCCAGGTGCAGGAAGTTGCCCGAGTTGGCCTGGCTGCGGTAGGCCTCGGCGGTCATCTGCCGCACGGCCTGGCGCTCCGGGGGCAGATTGTCCTGGACTGTCCGCACCTGGGATGGGGACATGGTGGCACGGGGTCAGCGGGGGGGCCTGGGTGGGCCTGGGGTCAGCAGGGGGAGGGTGGGGTCAGTGGGGAGGGGTGAGGGCCTGGGTGGGGTCAGTGAGGGGAGGGTGGGTCTGGGTGGAGTCAGTGGGGGCAGTGAGGGTCTGGGTGTGGTCAGTGGGGAGGGTGGGGTCAGTGGGGTCAGTGAGGGCCTGGGTGTGGTCAGTAGGGGCAGTGAGGGTCTGGGTATGGTCAATGAGGGTCTGGGTGTGGTCAGTGAGGGTCTGGGTGGGGTCAGTGGGGAGTGAGGGCCTGGGTGTGGTCAGTGGGGTCAGTGAGGGTCTGGGTGGGGTCAGTGGGGTCAGTGAGGGTCTGGGTGGGGTCAGTGGGGTCAATGAGGGTCTGGGTGGGGTCAGTGAGGGTCTGGGTGTGGTCAGTGAGGGGAGTGAGGGTCTGGGTGTGGTCAGTGGGGTCAGTGAGGGTCTGGGTGTGGTCAATGGGGTCAGCAGGGAGCAGTGTGGGCCTGGGGTCAGCGTGGAGGGTGGGCCTGGGTGGGGTCAGTGGGGAGTAAGGGCCTAGGTGGCGTCAGTGGGGGGGAGTGAGGGTCTGGATGTGGTCAGTGGGGTCAGTGAGGGCCTGGGTGGGGTCAGCGGGGGGAGGGTGGGGTCAGTGGAGTCAGCGGGGGGAGGGTGGGCCTGGGTGTGGTCAGTGGGAAGGGTGGGGTCAGTGGGGGGAGGGTGGCCCTGGGTGGGGTCAGTGGGGAGGGCTTGGCCACTGGAGAGGGTCCATGGAGGTCTCGGCCTCCATAAAGGTCTTGACCACTATGGAGGTCTTGGCCATCATGGAGATGCGGTGGCCATCATGGACATCTCGGCCACTGCAAAGGTTTTGGCCACCATAGAGAACTTGGTCACTGTAAAATTCTTGGCCATCATGGAGGTGTGATGGTCATCACTGAGGTCTTGGCCACCCTAAAGGTCTTGGTCACCCTAGAGGTCTTGGACACCAAAGAGGTCCTGGCCACCACAGAGGTCTTGGCCTCCTCTTGGCCTCCTCCTTGGTCTATGGCCACCATGAAGGTTTTCACCACCATAAAGGTCTTGGCCACCCTAGAGATGTTGGCCATCATGGAGGTCTTGGCCACCATAAAGGTTTTGGCCACCATGGAGGTGTTGACCATCATGGATGTCTTGGCCATCATGGAGGTCTTGGCCATCATGGAGATCTTGGCCATCATGGATGTCTTGGCCACCATAAAAGTTTTGGCCACCATAAAGGTTTTGGCCATCAGAGGTCTTGGCCATCGTGGAGGTGTTGACCATCATGGAGGTGTTGGTCATCGTAAAGGTTTTGGCCACCACAGAGGACTTGGTCACTGTAAAGTTCTTAGCCATCACAGAGGACTTGGCCATCATGGAGATGTGTTGGTCATCATGGAGATGTGTTGGCCACCCCAACTTGGCCATTCTTGGCCACCGGTGACCAGGATAGCCCCGGCCTTTGGTCACTCTGGACATCTTGACCACCACAGTGACCACAGTCATTGCCCAATGGTGACCAGGATAGCCCCGGCCTTTGGTCACTCTGGACATCTTGACCACCACAGCCACCTCAACCACAGTGTGACCCTGGCCATCCTACTCTTTGGCCAACGATGAGTGACCACAATGACCCTCGGCCACCACAGCCACCTCAACCATGGCGTGACCTTGGCCATGTTGGTTTTTTGCCGATGAGTGACCACAATGACCCTCAGCCACCACAGATGTCCAGGCCACCCTACTCCCCCAATCCTACCCTCCTGGCCCTTGGTGACCACAACCATCGGTCACTTTGGCCATCTCAGTGACCATAACCATCGGTCACTTTGGCCATCTCAGTGACCATAACCATCGGTCACTTTGGCCATCTCAGTGACCACAACCATCAGTCACTTTGGCCATCTCAGCCACCACAATCATTGGTCACTTTGGCCATCTCAGTGACCATAACCATCGGTCACTTTGGCCATCTCAGCCACCAAAACCCCCAGGTCACTTCCCCACCGCCTGGGCCACCCCAGTCGCGGTGTCCCCGCGCTGTCCCCACGCTGTCCCCGCTGTCCCCACTCACGGTGATGGGCACGCTGTCCCTGTTGGCCGGCATGTTGATGACCAGCCTGGCCGTGCCGTCGCGCTGGGTGGTCACGCGGTCATTCACGCCATCGGCCTGGACGGCCACGCGCGGGGCTCGGGACCCGTCGGGGTTGGTGACGTAAACCTGGGGGGGACACGGGGACGTCACTTGGGGTGAGGGAAGGGACACTGGGAAAGGACACTGGGAAGGGACAATGATACTGGGAAGGGACACTGGGAAAGGACACTGGGAAGGGACAATGATACTGGGAAGGAACACTGGGAAGGGACAATGATACTGGGAAAGGACACTGGGAAGTGACACTGGGGAGTGGCACTGGGAAGGGGTGGTGGCACTGGGAAGGGACACTGGGAAGTGGCACTGTCACTGGGAAGGGACACTGGGAAGAGACAGTGACACCGGGAAGGGACAGTGATACTGGGAAGGGACACTGGGGAGTGACACTGGCACTGGGAAGTGGCACTGTCACTGAGAAATGACACTGGGAAGGGACACTGGGAAGTGACACTGGCACTGGGAAGGGACACAGGGAAGGGACACCGGCACTGGGAAGGAGTGGTGGCACCAGGAAGGGACAATGATACTGGGAAGGGACACTGGTACTGGGAAGAGACACTGGGAAGGGACAACGATACTGGGAAGGGGTGGTGACACTGGGAAGGGACACTGGAAAAGGATGATGGCACTGGGAAGGGACACTGGGAACTGGCACTGGGAAGGGCCAGTGGGAAGTGACACTGGCACCAGGAAGGGCCACCCCAGTGACACGGGGACACCCCACGGTCCCCAGCCCCTCTCAGGTGACACGGGGACATCACCCAGGAACCAACTTCGGTCCCCAAATCTCCCCCACCCCCACCCCCGCCGTGTCCCTGTCCCCATCCCGGGTCAGGACACCCCGCGGGCCCTGTGCCACCCCCCCGGGCCACCGCTGTCCCCAAGGTGTCACCAACCGTGAGGTCAAAGGGCATGCCCGGCTTGAAGTACTTGGGGGTGTGCGTGAAGTGGATGGTGTAGGGGGAGGTGACAATCCGGATGTCACTGCGCTGCGCCTCCACCATGTCACTGCCTGTGGGGACACCGCGGCGGCTGTGTCATTTGGGGCTGGGGTCCCTCCTGTCCCTCCAAGTCCCCTGTGTCCCCATCCTCACTGTCCCTGTCCCCTCATGTCCCCCTGCGCCTCCACCATGTCACTGCCTGTGGGGACATCGTGGTGGCCCTGTCATTTGGGGCCGGGGTCCCTCCTGTCCCTCCAAGTCCCCTGTGTCCCCATCCTCCCTGTCCCTGTCCCCCATGTCCCCCTGGGCCACCATGCTGGGTCTCCACCATGTCACTGCCTGTGGGGACACCATGGTGGCCGTGTGGGGTCCCTGTCCGCACCTCCCATCCTTGTTGTCCCCAACCCCACACGTCCCCCATGTCCCCCTCAGCCTCCAGCGTGTCACTGCCTGTGGGGACACCACGGTGGCAGTGTCACCTAGGGCCAGGGATCTCTGTGTCACCTGCCCCAAATGTCCCCCTGTCCTCACTGTCCCTGTCCCCTCATGTCCCCCATGTCCCCTCACTGTCCTTGTCCCCCGTGTCCCCTCACTGTCCCTGTCCCTCATGTCTCCCTGCTGTCCCTGACCCCATGTCCTCTCACTGTCCCTCTCCCTCATGTCCCCCGTGTCCCCCCATTGTCCCTGTCCCCTGTGTCCCCCCATTGTCCCTGTCCCCTGTGTCCCCAAGCTGTCCCTGTACCCTGTGTCCCCTCACTGTCCCTGTCCTGTGTCCCCTCACTGTCCCTGTCCCGTGTCCCCCTGCCATCGCTGTCCCAATGTCCCCGTGCTGTCCCTGTCCCCATGTCCCTGAGCTGTCCCTGTCTCCCCTGTCCCCCCGCTGTCCCTATCACCCCCAGTCCCCTGTGTCCCCTCACTGTCCCTTTCCCATATGTCTCCCCACTGTCCCTGCCCCATGTCCCCCCACTGTCCCTGTCACCCCCAGTCCCCCGTGTCCCGCTGCTGTCCCTGTCCCAATGTCCCCGCACTGTCCCTGTCCCTCATGTTCCCCCTGCTGTCCATGTCCTGTGTCCCCTCACTGTCCCTGTTCCCTGTGTCCCCCTACTGTCCCTGTCCCCCCATTGTCCCTGTTCCCCGTGTCCCCCTACTGTCCCTGTCACCCCTGTCCCCTGTGTCCCCAAGCTGTCCCTGTCCCCTGTGTCCCCCTACCGTCCCTGTCCCCCATGTCCCTAAGCTGTCCCTGTCCCCATGTCCCCAAGCTGTCCCTGTCCCCATGTCCCCTGTATCCCCTCACTGTCCCTGTCCATCATGCACCCTCGCTGTCCCTGTCACTCCCAGTTCCCCGTGTCCTGCTGCTGTCCCTGTCCCCATGTCCCTTGTGTCCCCCTGCTATCCCTGTCCCATGTCCACCCACTGTCCCTGTCCCTCATGTTCCCCCTGCTGTCCCTGTCCCTCATGTTCCCCCGTCCATGTCCCCTGTGTCCCCTCACTGTCCCTGTCCTCCATGTCCCCTGTGTCCCCCTGCTGTCCCTGTCACCCCCAGTCCCCTGTGTCCCCGTGTTGTCCCTGTCCCCATGTCCCCCTGCTATCCCTGTCCCATGTCCACCCACTGTCCCTGTCCCTCACGTTCCCCCTGCTGTCCATGTCCCCTGTGTCCCCCCACTGTCCCTGTCCCCCCATTGTCCCTGTCCCCCCCAAGTCCCCCGTGTCCCCGCGGTGTCCCCGCGATGTCCCCGTGTCCCCGCGCCGACCTGACTCGGTGATGACGCTGACAGAGACGTAGAGCGAATGTCCCACGAGCTCCTGCAGGTTGAGGAAGCGCTCGCGCACGTGAGCCATGGAGAGCACGGCCTCGGCGTGACCGTTCTCCACCTGGGGACACAAATGGGGACAGCGTTGGGGACAGCCATGGAGAGCACGGCCTCGGCGTGACCGTTCTCCACCTGGGGACACAAATGGGGACAGCGTTGGGGACAGCCATGGAGAGCACGGCCTCGGCGTGACCGTTCTCCACCTGGGGACAGAGTTGGGGACAGAGCTGGGGACAGCCATGGAGAGCACGGCCTCGGCGTGACCGTTCTCCACCTGGGGACACAAATGGGGACAGCGCTGGGGACAGCCATGGAGAGCACAGCCTCGGCGTCACTGTCCTGCACCTGGGGACAGAGTTGGGGACAGTGTTGGGGACAGAGTTGGGGACAGTGTTGGGGACAGTGTTGGGGACAGCCACGGACAGGACAGCCTCAGCGTCACCATCCTGCACCTGGGGACAGAGTTGGGGACAGAGTTGGGGACAGTGTTGGGGACAGTGCTGGGGACAGGGATAGGAACAACGCCGACACTCATGATGACAGGGTTGGGGCCAATGATGGGGACAGAGTTGGGGACAGGGCTGGGGACAATGGCAGCACTCACGATGACAGGGTTGGGGACAGGGTTGGGGACACGGTGGGGACAGTGCCAGCACTCATGATGACAGGGCTGGGGACAGGGTGGGTACTGTGCCAGCACTCACGATGACAGGGTTGGGGACAGGTTGGGGACAGTGCCAGCACTCACGGTGACAGGGCTGGGGACAGGGTGGGGACAGTGCCACCACTCATGATGACAGGGTGGGGACAGTGCCAGCACTCACGGTGACAGGGTTGGGGTCAGGGTGGGGACAGTGCCAGCACTCACAATGACAGGGTGGGGACAGTGCCAGCACTCACGGTGACAGGGTTGGGGTCAGGGTGGGGACAGTGCCAGCACTCACAATGACAGGGTGGGGACAGTGCCAGCACTCACGGTGACAGGGTTGGGGTCAGGGTGGGGACAGTGCCAGCACTCACAATGACAGGGTGGGGACAGTGCCAGCACTCACGGTGACACGGTTGGGGACAGTGCCAGCACTCACGGTGACACGGTTGGGGACAGGGTGGGGACAGTGCCAGCACTCACGATGACAGGGTGGGGACAATGCCAGCACTCACGGTGACACGGTTGGGGACAGGTTGGGGACAGTGCCAGCACTCACGGTGACACGGTTGGGGACAGCGTGGGGACAGTGCCAGCACTCACAGTGACAGGGCTGGGGACAGGGTGGGGACAGTGCCAGCACTCACGGTGACACGGTTGGGGACAGTGCCAGCACTCACGGTGACACGGTTGGGGACAGGGTGGGGACAGTGCCAGCACTCACGATGACAGGGCGGGGACAGTGCCAGCACTCACGGTGACACGGTTGGGGACAGGGTGGGGACAGTGCCAGCACTCACGGTGACACGCCGCAGGGACTGGGGGATGCTCCTCCTCTCGTCGTCCACCATGACCCCAAAGAGGACATAGGCTGTCCCGTCCAGCTGCTTCCCGTACAGGTACCTGGGGACAGCCACGTGTCACTGTGTGTCACTGTGTGTCACTGTGTCACCGTGTCACCGTGTGTCACCGTATCACCATGTGTCACTGTGTCACCGTGTGTCACTGTGTCACTGTGTGTCACTGTGTCACCATGTGTCACTGTGTGTCACTGTGTGTCACTGAGTCACCATGTGTCACTGTGTCACCGTGTGTCACTGTGTGTCACTGTGTCACCATGACCCCAAAGAGGACATAGGCTGTCCCGTCCAGCTGCTTCCCGTACAGGTACCTGGGGACAGTCACGTGTCACCATGTGTCACTGTGTGTCACTGTGTCACCGTGTCACTGTGTCACCATGTAACTATGTCACCGTGTGTCACCATGTGTCACAGTGTCAATGCGTCACTGTGTCACCGTGAGTCACTGTGTCACTGTGTCACCGTGTGTCATTGTGTGTCACTGTGTCACTGTGTGTCACTGTGTCACCGTGTGTCACCGTGTGTCACTGTGTGTCACCGTGTGTCACCGTGTGTCACTGTGTGTCACTGTGTGTCACTGTGTCACCGTGTCACCGTGTGTCACTGTGTGTCACTGTCACTGTGTCACTGTGTGTCACCGTGTGTCACTGTGTGTCACTGTGTCACTGTGTGTCACTGTGTCACTGCGTGTCACTGTCACTGTGTGTCACTGTGTGTCACTGTGTGTCACTGTCACTGTGTGTCACTGTGTGTCACCGTGTGTCACTGTGTGTCACTGTCACTGTGTCACTGTGTGTCACTGTGTCACTGTGTGTCACTGTGTGTCACTCTGTCACTGTGTGTCACTGTGTCACCGTGTGTCACTGTGTGTCACCGTGTCACTGTGTGTCACTGTGTGTCACTGTGTGTCACTGTGTGTCACTGTGTCACTGTGTCACCGTGTGTCACTGCGTCACCGTGTGTCACTGTGTCACCGTGTGTCACTGTGTGTCACTGTGTGTCACTGTGTCACTGTGTCACCGTGTGTCACTGTGTCACCGTGTGTCACCGTGTCACCGTGTGTCACTGTGTCACCGTGTGTCACTGTGTGTCACTGTGTGTCACTGTGTCACTGTGTCACCGTGTGTCACTGTGTGTCACTGTGTCACTGTCACTGTGTGTCACTGTGTGTCACTGTGTGTCACTGTGTCACTGTGTCACCGTGTGTCACTGTGTGTCACTGTGTGTCACTGTGTCACCGTGTGTCACTGTGTGTCACTGTGTCACTGTGTGTGACTGTGTCACCGCGTGTGACTATGTCACCATGTCACTGTGTCACCGTGTGTCACTGTGTCAATGTGTGTCACTGTGTCACCATGTGTCACCGTGTCACTGTGTCACTGTGTCAATGTGTGTCACCATGTGTCACCATGTGTCACCGTGTCACTGTGTCACTGTGTCACCATGTGTCACCATGTGTCACTGTGTCACTGTGTGTCACCGTGTGTTACTGTGTGTCACTGTGTCACCGTGTGACTATGTCACCATGTCACTGTGTCACTGTGTGTCACTGTGTACCACTGTGTCACTGTGTGTCACCGTGTCACTGTGTGTCACTGTGTCACCATGTGTCACTGTGTGTCACTGTGTCACCGTGTGTCACTGTGTGTCACTGTGTGTCTGTGTGTCACTGTGTGTCTGTGTGTCACTGTGTGTCACTGTGTCACCGTGTGTCACCGTGTGTCACTGTGTCACCGTGTGTCACTGTGTCACCGTGTGTCACTGTGTCCCTCCACATCCCCATCACTGCCACCCTGCCCCCACAGCTACCTGAGGACAGCCTGGTGTCACTTTGTCACCATGTCACCCTGTCACTGTGTCACCATGTCACCATCTCACCCTGTCACCAAGTCACCAAGTCACCGAATCACTGTGTCACCATGTCACTATGTCACCCTGTGTCACTGTGTCACCAAGTGACCATGTCACCGTGTCACCCTGTCACGCTGTCACGCTGTCACCCTGTCCCTCCACATCCCCACCACCGCCACCCTGTCCCCCCTGCCATCCCCCTGGCACGTGTCACCCCGGAGGGGACACTGCTGGTGTCACCTGGCCTGGATGGACACGCGGAAGTCCTGCTGGCGGTTGATGTACAGGAACTTCTCCTCAGGGTCCAGGGTCACCTCGAAGCTCGGCAGCACTGCGGGGTGACAGCGGTGACATCGGTGACACCGGCACCCCCTGGGGACAGCCCCTGGGTGACATGGGTGACACCGGTGCCCCGGGGGACAGCCCCCGGGTGACATGGGTGACACCGGTGCCCCAGGGGACAGAACTGGGTGACATTGGAGACATCGGTGACACCTGGGGACAGTCCCGGGTGACACAGGTGACACCGGTGACACCTGGGGACAGTCCTGGGTGACATTGGTGACACCGGTGACACCTGGGGACAGCCCCGGGTGACATGGGTGACATCAGCACTCACCGTATTCCTTGACCTCGAACTGAGTGTTGAACTCTTGCTCCGGAGAGTCCTCGAACTTGGCCGAGATCGTCCACATGCCCAGGCTGGGAGGGGACACGGGGACAGTCAGGGGACACGGGGACAGTCAGGGGACAGCCAGGGGACATGGGGACAGTGAGGGGACACGGGGACAGTCAGGGGACAGTCAGGGGACATGGGGACAGTCAGGGGACACGGGGACAGCCAGGGGACAGTCAGGGACAATGTGAGAGGGGACACTGGGGACAGTCAGGGGACACAGGGACAGTGAGGGGACAGGGGGACAGTCAGGGGACATGGGGACAGTGGGGACAGTCAGGAGACAGTCAGGGACAATGTGAGAGGGGACATTGGGGACAGTCAGGGGACACGGGGAGAGTCAGGGGACAGGGGGACAGTCAGGGGACAGTCAGGGGACATGGGGACAGTGAGGGGACAGTGTGAGAGGGGACATGGGGACAGTCAGGGGACATGGGGACAGTGAAGGGACAGCCAGGGGACATGGGGACAGTGAGGGGACAGTGAGGGGACAGTGTGAGAGGGGACACTGGGGACAGCCAGGGGACATGGGGACAGTGAGAGGACAGCCAGGAGATAGCCAGGGAACATGGGGACAATGTGAGAGGGAACACTGGGGACAGTGAGGGGACAGTGAGGGGACAGCCAGGGGACAGCCAGGAGACACGGGGGCAATGAGGGGACAGCCAGGGGACACGGGGACAGTGAGGGGACATGGGCACAAGGTGAGAGGGGACACTGGGGACAGTGTGAGGGGACAGCCAGGGGACAATGGAGGTGACAGCCATCCGGGGAGGTGACACCCATCGGGGGAGGTGACAGCCACCTGGGGGGAGGTGACACCCATCCGGGGGAGGTGACACCCATCGGGGGAGGTGACAGCCACCCGGGGGAGGTGACACCCATCGGGGGAGGTGACACCCATCGGGGGAGGTGACAGCCACCCGGGGGAGGTGACACCCATCGGGGGGAGGTGACACGAGGTGACACCCACCCGGGGGGAGGTGACAGCCACCTGGGGGAGGTGACACCCATCGGGGGGGAGGTGACAGCCACCTGGGGGAGGTGACACGAGGTGACACCCACCTGACCACCTCGGGCAGGTTGTGGTTGAGGGACAGGATCCCTGTCTTCATGGGGGACGACACCGGCACTTGTTTGATGATGACATTGTCGGGCGTCTGAGGGGACACGGGGACACGGGGACGGTGGCGCGGGTGGCACCGGGGTCACCTCACCTCCCCCGTGTCACCGCCGCGTGTCCCCCAGGGCGCCCACCTTGACCTCCACGATGACAGTCTTGGCCACAGGCTGCATGAGGTGACCCACGGTGAAGAGGCGGCAGAGCACTGCGGGGACATGGGGACATTGAGAGGGGACAGGGGGACATGGGGACATGGGGACATTGAGAGGGGACAGGGGGACATGGGGACATGGGGACATTGAGAGGGGACATGGGGACATGGGGACATTGAGAGGGGACATGGGGACATGGGGACAAGGTGAGCATGGGGGAAATGGGGACATAGGGACACGGGAACTGGGGGGACATGGGGACAATGTGAGAGAGGACATGGGGACATGGGGACATTGAGAGGGGACAGGGGGACAAGGGGACATGGGGACATTGAGAGGGGACATGGGGACAAGGGGACATGGGGACATTGAGAGGGGACATGGGGACAAGGGGACATGGGGACATTGAGAGGGGACATGGGGACATTGAGAGGGGACATGGGGACAAGGTGAGCACGGGGGACATTGAGAGGGGACATGGGGACAAAGAGAGAGGGGACATGGGGACATGGGGACATTGAGAGGGGACATGGGGACAAGGGGACATGGGGACAGCGTGAGAGGGGACATGGGGACAAGGGGACATGAGGACATTGAGAGGGGGCATGGGGACATGGGGACAGCATGAGAGGGGACAGGGGGACATTGAGAGGGGACAGGGGGACATGGGGACAGCGTGAGAGGGGACATGGGGACTGCAGGGACATGGGGACAAGATGGGGACATGGGGACAATGTGAGCATGGGGGACATGGGGACTGCATGAGCACAGGGGACATTGAGGGGACATGGGGACAAGGGGACACAGGGACAGCGTGAGAGGGGACATGGGGACAAGGTGAGCATGGGGGACATTGAGAGGGGACATGGGGACATGGGGACGAAGAGAGAGGGGACACTGAGAGGGGACACAGGGACAAGGTGAGAGGGGTGTCCCTGTTGCTCACTGGTTGCCCCAGGGGTGTCCCCAAGCCCCGAAATGTCCCCAGAACCCCGAGATGTCCCCAACCCCTGAGATGTCCCCAAACCCCGAGATGTCCCCAGACCCTGAGATGTCCCCAGATGTCCCCAGCTGTCCCTCACCGGTGGCCCTGGGCATGTCCCGAACCCCCAAGGTGTGACAGGGAGATGTCCCCAAGCCCTGAGATGTCCCCAACACCTAAGACGTCCCCAAGCCCGAAGATGTCCCCAGAGGTCCCCAGATGTCCCCAGTGTCCCTCACCGGTGGCGCCAGGGGTGTCCCCAGAACCCCAAGATGTCCCCAACCCCTGAGATGTCCCAGGCCCCCCCAAGATGTCCCCAGGTGTCCCCAGATGTCCCCGTGTCCCTCACCGGTGGCCCCAGGGGTGTCCCCAAACCCCGAGATGTCCCCAGCCCCCAAGATGTCCCCAGAACCCAAAGATGTCCCTAAACCCCGAGATGTCCCCAGAACCCCAAGATGTCCCTAACCCCTGAGATGTCCCAGGATGTCCCCTGGTGTCCCTCACCGGTGGCCTTGGCCATGTCCCCAGCCCCCTGCAGTGTCCCCCCGGTGTCCCCAAGTGTCCCCAGACATATCCCCACCCCCCACAGTGTTCCCAGGTGTCCCCGTGTCCCTCACCGGTGGCCCCAAGATGTCCCCAACCCCCGAAATATCCCCAGAACCCCGAGATGTCCCCAAGCCTGAAGATGTCCCCAGATGTCCCTGTGTCCCTCACCGGTGGCCCTGGGGGTGTCACCAGCTCTCCAAGGTGTCCTCAGAACCCCGAGATGTCCCCAACACCTAAGATGTCCCCGAGTCCCAGAATGTCCCCAACCCCTGAGATGTCCCCAACACTTAAGCTGTCCCCAGAACCCCGAGATGTCCCCAGATGTCCCTGTGTCCCTCACCGGTGGTGCCAGGGGTGTCCCCAAACCCCGAGATGTCCCCAACGCCCTGCATGTCCCCAAACCCCGAGATGTCCCCAAGCCCGAAGATGTCCCCCGGTGTCTCCAGATGTCCCCGTGTCCCTTACCAGTGGCCCCCGGGGTGTCCCCAAACCCTGAGATGTCCCCAGAACCCCGAGATGTCCCCAGAACCCCGAGATGTCCCCAGATGTCCCTGTGTCCCTCATCGGTGGTGCCAGGGGTGTCCCCAAACTCTGAGATGTCCCCAGACCCCCAAGATGTCCCCAGAACCCCAAGATGTCCCCAAGCCCGAAGATGTCCCCCGGTGTCTCCAGATGTCCCCGTGTCCCTTACCAGTGGCCCCCGGGGTGTCCCCAGAACCCCGAGATGTCCCCAGAACCCCAAGATGTCCCCAGACCCCAAGATGTCCCCAAACCCCGAGATGTCCCCAAGCCCGAAGATGTCCCCAGACGTCCCCCGGTGTCCCCAGCTGTCCCTGTCCCTCACCGGTGGCCCCCGGGGTGTAGATGGGCTTGTCGGTCTGCACAAAGATGTGGCCGCTCTGCAGGGACACCAGCAGCACCTTCTCCAGTGTCACCTGCGCCACCTTCGCTGTCACCGTCACAAACTGCTTCCCCTGCGCCGGCTGCAGCGCCTTGGCTGTCACCTGCGGGACAGGGACAGGGGACATTGGGGACACTGGGGACATTGGGGACATGGGGGACAGTGGGGACATGGGGGACAGTGCGGACAGTGGGGACATTGGGGACATCAGCAGGGGCAGGGGACATTGGGGGCAGTAGGGACACCTGCAGGGACAGGGACATTGGGGACAGTGGGGACAGTGGGGACATGGGGGACAGTGGGGACATCTGAGGGGATATTGGGGACATTGGGGACAGTGAGGACATTGGGGACAGTGAGGACATTGGGGACAGGGGACAGTGGGGACATCTGAGGGGACATTGGGGATATTGGGGACATCTGAGCAGACAGGGGACAGTGGGGACATCGGCAGGGACAGGGGACATTGGGGACATTGGGGACATTGGAGATATTGGGGACATTGGGGACAGTGGGGACAACGGGGACAACGGGGACATTAGGGACATTGGGGACACCTGCGGAACAGGGGTCAGCGGGGACATCGGCAGGGACAGGGGACAGTGGGGACAGCGGAACATTGGGGAGAGTGGGGACATTTGCAGGGACATTGGGGACACCTGCAGGGACAGTGGACAGCAGGTGGCACCAGCACCACAGGGACAAGGGACAGGGGACACAGGGTGGCACTGGACACAGTGGCACTGGTCACAGTGGACAGCAGGTGGCACCTGCACCACAAGGACAAGGGACAGCGGTGACAGCCGCGCCCAGGGAATGGCGCTGAGGACAGTGGGGACAGTCCCCACGGACCCCAGGGTGACAGTCCCCATGGGCCCCAAGAGGTGGCCACTGTCCCCAAAGATCCAGAGGTGACCATCCCCACGGACCCCAGGAATGACTGTCCCCACGGACCCCAGAGTGACCATCCCCAAAGATCCAGAGTGACCACCCCCATGGACCCAAGAGTGACCATCCCCACGGACCCCAGAGGTGACCACCCCCACAGACCCCAACAATGACCGTCCCCAAAGATCCAGAGTGACCATCACCATGGACCCCAGGAGTGACCATCCCCAAAGATCCAAAGGTGACTATCCACAAGGACCCCAGAGGTGACTATCCCCATGGACCCCAGAGGTGACCACTGTCCCCAAAGATTCAGAGGTGGCCGTCACCATGGATACCAGAGGTGACCATCCCCAAGGACCCCAGGGTGACCATCTCCACAGACCCCAGAGTGACCACCCCCTGGACCCCCAGAAATGACCATCCCCAAGGACACCAGAGTGACCACCCCACGGACCCCAGAGTGACCATCCCCATGGACATCAGAGTGACTGTCCCCAAGGACACCAGAGTGACCACCCCCACAGACCCCAGAGTGACCATCCCCAAGGACCCCAGGAGTGACCATCCCCCACTGTCCCCCCCACCCCTGGCCATTCCCCACCCCAGTCCAGGGTCCAGCCTCAGTTTCCCCTCCCGAGCAGTGACCACAGGGACAGTGACCCGGGCAGTGACCGGGGCTGGTGACAATGACCAGCGGGGGGATGGTGACCATGACCAGCGGGGGGAGGTGACCATGACCAGCGGGGGGAGGTGACCATGACCAGCGGGGGGAGGTGACCATGACCAGTGGGGGGATGGTGACAATGACCAGTGGGGGGATGGTGACAATGACCAGTGGGGGGAGGTGACAATGACCAGCGGGGGGAGGTGACAATGACCAGCGGGGGAGGTGACAATGACCAGCGGGGGGAGGCGACAATGACCAGCGGGGGGAGGTGACAATGACCAGCGGGGGGAGGTGACAATGACCAGCGGGGGGATGGTGACAATGACACCGTACCTTGATGATGGCCGTGGCCATCATGCCCTTGGCCGGGTTGAGGTCCACCTGGGTCCGGAAGAGCACCTGGCGCTTCTGGGGGAAGTCATGCACCAGGAGGGTGGCCTCGGTGGCAGTGGTCAGTCCGGGCGCCTCCAGCACCACGTGCTCGTCCGTCTCCAGCCGCAGCACGGCCGGCGTCACCATGGTCACCCTGGGGACACCGCGGGGCTGGCACGGGGTGCTGGGGGTGGCACGGCACCCGGGAACCCCAAAATGTGTCCCCAGAGGACCCGGAAACCCCAAAATGTGTCCCTATGTCACCTTGGGGACCTCACGGCACCCAGGAACCCCAAAATGTGTCCCCAGAGCACTCAGAAATCCCAAAATCTGTCCCCAGAGGACCCGGAAACACCAAAATCTGTCCCTATGTCACCTTGGGGACCTCACAGAACACAAAAACCCCAAAATCTGTCCCTGTATCATCTTGGGGACATCACAGAACCCAAAAAAAACCCCAAAAATCTGTCCCCAGAGCACCCAGGAATCCAAAAATGTGTCCCCAGAGCACTCAGAAACCCCAAAATCTGACCCCAGAGCACCTGGAAACCCCAAAATCTGTCTCTATGTCACCTTGGGGACTTCAGAGGACCCAGAAACCCCAAACTCTGTCCCCACATGGTCCTGGGGGTGTCACAGCACCCGGAAACCCCAAAATCTCTCCTATGTCACTTTGGGGACCTCAGAGCACTCGGAAACCCCAAAATGTGTCCCCAGAGGACCCGGAAACCCCAAAATCTGTCCCTATGTCACCTTGGGGACATCACAGAACCCAAAAACCCCAAATGTGTCCCCAGAGCACCCAGGAATCCAAAAATGTGTCCCCAGAGCACTCAGGAACCCCAAAATCTGTCCCTATGTCACCTTGGGGACATCACAGAACCCAAAAACCCCAAATGTATCCCCAGAGCACCCAGGAATCCAAAAATCTGTCCCTATGTCACCTTGGGAACTTCAGAGGACCCAGAAACCCCAAAATCTGTCCCCAAAGCACTTGGGAACCCCAAAATCTGTCCCCACAGGGTCCTGGGGGTGTCACGGCACCCGGAAACCCCAAAATGTGTCCCCAGAGCACCCAGGAAACCCAAAATCTGTCCCTATGTCACCTTGGGGACCTCACGGCACCCAGGAACTCCAAAATGTGTCCCCAGAGCACTTGGAAACCCCAAAATGTGTCCCCACAGAGCCCGGGGGACCCCAAAGTCTGTCCCCACAGAGCCTTGGGGTGTCATGGTACCCAGGAACCCAAAATGTGTCCCCAGAGGACCCAGAAACCCCAAAATCTGTCCCTGTGTCACCTTGGGGACCTCATGGCACCCAGAAACCCCAAAATCTGTCCCTATGTCACCTTGGGGACCTCACAGAACCCAAAAAAAAACCCCAAAATGTGTCCCCAGAGCACCCAAAAACCCCAAAATCTGTCCCTGTGTCACCTTGGGAACTTCAGAGGACCCTGGGACCCCAAAATCTGTCCCCAGAGCACCCAGGAACCCAAAATGTGTCCCCAGAGGGTCCTGGGGGTGTCACGGCACCCGGAAACCCCAAAATGTGTCCCCAGAGGACCCAGAAACCCCAAAATCTGTCTCTGTATCATCTTGGGGACATCACAGAACCCAAAAAAAACCCCAAAATGTGTCCCCAGTACACACCAGTACACCTCAGTAACCCTCCAGTACACCCCCCAGTACACACCAGTATCATCACCCCAGTACACACCAGTAACCCCCAGTACATCCCAGTACACCCCCCAGTATCTCCCAGTATATCCCACTAACCCCCCAGTACACATGAGTAAACCCCAGTACATCCCAGTAACCTCCCAGTACACACCAGTAACTCCCCAGTACACACCAGTAACTCCCCAGTACACACCAGTAACACCCCAGTACACCCCCCAGTATCTCCCAGTACACCCCAGTATCCCCCAGTACATCCCAGTACACCCCCCAGTACACACCAGTATCCCCCAGTACACACCAGTAACACCCCAGTAACACCCCAGTACACCCCCCAGTATCTCCCAGTATATCCCAGTAACCCCCCACTACACACCAGTACACCCCAGTACATCCCAGTACACACCAGTAACTCCCCAGTACACACCAGTATGCCCCAGTACACCCCAGTAACTCCCCAGTACATCCCAGTACACACCAGTATCTCCCAGTACACACCAGTAACACCCCAGTCCAAGGGGAAACCCCAGTGGGGTTAAAACAGGGGGTCCCATCGGGGGGGGGCTGAGGGGATTTTGGGGTCCCAAAAAGAGGGGATTCCATTGGGAGGGGTCCCACAAATGGGGAGGGGTCCCAGGGCTGGGTGGGGGTCCTATAAATGGGGTGGAGGTCCCGGGGGTGGGGAGGGGTCCTGCCACTCACAGCTCGGTGTTGGCGGGGGTCCCAGGAATGGGGAGGGGTCCCAGGGGTGGGGAGGGGGTCCTATAAATGGGGTGAGGGTCCTATAAATGGGGAGGGGTCCCAGGGGTGGGTGGGGGTCCCGTCACTCACAGCTGGGCGCAGGCAGGGGTCCCATAAATGGGGAGGGGTCCCAGGGGTGGGTGGGGGTCCCATAAATGGGGAGGGGTCCCAGGGGTGGGTGGGGGTCCCATAAATGGGGAGGGGTCCCAGGGGTGAGGAGGGGTCCCAGGGGTGAGGAGGGGTCCCAGGGGTGTGTGGGGGTTCCACAAATGGGGAGGGATCCCATAAATGGGGAGGGGTCCCACAAATGGGGAGGGGTCCCGTCACTCACAGCTGGGCACGGGCGCGGGTCCCATAAATGGGGAGGGGTCCGAGGGGTGGGGTTGGGGTCCCATAAATGGGGAGGGGGTCCTATAAATGGGGAGGGGTCCCAGGGGTGGGGTTGGGGTCCCAGGGGTGGGTGGGGGTCCCGTCACTCACAGCTCGGTGTTGGCGGGGGTCCTAGGGATGGGGAGGGGCTTCCATAGGTGGAAAGGGCGCCTATAAATGGGGTGGGGGTGCCGTCACTCACAGCTGGGCGGGGGTCCCGGGGGTGAGGAGGGGTCCCAGGGTTGGGTGGGGGTCCCATAAATGGGGAGGGGTCCCAGGGGTGGGGTGGGGGTCCCCTAAATGGGGAGGGGTCCCAGGGGTGGGGTGGGGGTCCCCTAAATGGGGAGGGGTCCCAGGGGTGGGGTGGGGGTCCCCTAAATGGGGAGGGGTCCCAGGGGTGGGTGGGGGTCCCATAAATGGGGAGGGGTCCCAGGGTTGGGTGGGGGTCCCATAAATGGGGAGGGGTCCTGTCACTCACAGCTGGGCGGGGGTCCCGGGGGTGAGGAGGGGTCCCAGGGTTGGGTGGGGGTCCCATAAATGGGGAGGGGTCCCATAAATGGGGAGGGGTCCTGTCACTCACAGCTGGGCGCGGGCGGGGGTCCCGAGCAGCGCCAGGAGGCCGAGCAGGAGGAGGGGGAGGGGCAGCGCCGGAGCCCCCATGGCCGCGGGGGGGACAGAGGGGACAGTGCGGGGACAGAAGGGACAGAGAGGGGACAGTGCGGGGACAGTGGCCGGGGGTCCCTTTATGGTGGCCGCGGTGGTTAATGGGTAACGCGACCCCGGCCCCACCCCCGGGGGGGCTCCGGCCATTGAGGGGGGGGGGGGCTCCGGCCACCTGCGGCCACCTGCGGCCACCCGGGTGGGGGTGGGGTGGGTTGGTGACACCCCCCGTGTCCGGGGGGGGGTGACACCACCCGGGGTGGCCCCGGGGGAGGGGGAGGTTGGGACCCCCCGAGTGACCCCCGCCCCCCCCCCGCGGGTGGGGGAGGGGCTGCCCGGTCCTTCCTCATTTTCCTCATTTCGGGGAAGGCTCTGGCGCGAGGCCACCGCGGGGCTTGCGACATCGCTGGGGACACCGCAGGGGGGGCCGCGACACGGCCCGGGGGACAGCGGGGGGTGGGGAGGGGTCCTCCTTGAGACCCCCGGCCGGTGGTGGACACCTGGGCCGGGACACCTGGGTCACCTCCTGGATCCCCGAAAGGACCTGGACACCTGGGTCACTTCCTGGACCCCTGAGAGGACATGGACACCTGGGCCTACCTGGCCCTGGACACCTGGGTCCATCCTGGATCCCCAAAAGGACCTGGACACCTGAGTGCCACCTGGGCATGGACACCTGGGTCACCTCCTGGACCTCTGACAGGACTTGGACACCTGGGCCCACCTGGACATGGACACCTGGGTCCCACCTGGACCCCTGAGAGGACATGGACACCTGGTCCCACCTGGGTCACCTCCTGGATCCCCAAAAGGACCTGGACACCTGGGTCACTTTCTGGACCCCTGAGAGGACCTGGACACCTGGGCCCACCTGGACATGGACACCTGGGTCACTTCCTGGACCCCTGAGAGGACCTGGACACCTGGGCCCACCTGGGTCACCTCCTGGATCCCCAAAAGGACCTGGACACCTGGGTCACTTTCTGGACCCCTGAGAGGACATGGACACCTGGGTCACCTCCTGGACCCCTGAGAGGACATGGACGCCTGGGCCCACCTGGATGTGAATACCTGGGTCTGGCCTGAGACCCCTGAGAGGACCTGGACACCTGGGCTCACCTGGACATGGACACCTGGGTCACTTCCTGGACCCCTGAGAGGACATGGACACCTGGTACCACCTGGACACGGACACCTGGTCCCACCTGGGCCTGGACATCTGGGTCACTTCCTGGATGCCCAAAAGGACATGGACACCTGGGTCCCACCTGTACCTGGACATCTGAGTCCTACCTGGACACCTGGGTCCATCCTGAGACCCCTGACAGGACTCAGACACCTGGGCCCACCTGGACATGGACATCTGAGTCCTACCTGGACACCTGGGTCCATCCTGAGACCCCTGACAGGACTCAGACACCTGGGCCCACCTGGACATGGACACCTGGGTCACCTCCTGGATCCCTGAAAGGACATGGACACCTGGGCCCACCTGGACATGGACATCTGAGTCCATCCTGAGACCCCTGACAGGACTTGGACATCTGAGTCCTACCTGGACCTGGACACCTGGGTCACCTCCGGGATCCCCAAAAGGACATGGACACCTGGGCCCACCTGGACATGGACACCTGGGTCACTTCCTGGATCCCCAAAAGGACATGGACACCTGAGTCCCACCTGGACATGGACACCTGGGCCCACCTGGACCGGGACACCTGGGTCACCTCCTGGACCCCTGACAGGACTCAGACACCTAGACCGGGACACCTGGGTCACCTCCAGGATCCCCGAAAGGACATGGACACCTGGGTCACTTCCTGGACCCCTGACAGGACTCGGACACCTGGACATGGACACCTGGTTCCATCCTGAGACCCCTGGTAGGGCTCGGACACCTGGGTCACCTCCTGGAACCCCAAAAGGACATGGACACCTGGGGCCTTCCTGGACCCCTGACAAGTCCTGGACACCTGGGTCACCCCCTGGATCCCTGACAGGACTCAGACACCTGAGTCCCACCTGGACCTGGACATCTGGGTCCACCCTGGATCCCTGAAAGGACCTGGACACCTGGGTCCCACCTGGACCCCTGGTAGGACTCGAACACCAAGGACCTTGGCCATTCCTGGACCCTTGGCTGGTCCTGGACACCTGGACCTTCCCTGAGACCCCCGACAGGCCCTGGACACCTCCTTGACCCCTGGGTCACCATTTTGGGTTGACCAGGGGGGTCACCATGGCCAGGCCACCTGGACACCTCCTGGACCCCCCAGGCCACCATGGGCAGGCCACCTGGACCCCTCCTGTCCCCCTGGGTCACCATGGCCAGGCCACCTGGACCACTCCTTGACCCCAAGGTCACCATGGCCAGGCCACCTGGACCCTAAGGTCACCATGGCCAGGCCACCTGGACCCCTCCTGGACCCCAAGGTCACCATGGCCATGCCACCTGGACACCTCCTGGACCCCTGGGTCACCATTTGGGTTGACCAGGGGGGTCACCATGGCCAGGCCACCTGGACCCCTCCTGGACCCCCCAGGCCACCATGGCCAGGCCACCTGGACCGCTCCTTGACCCCAAGGTCACCATGGCCATGCCACCTGGACCCCTCCTGGACCCCTGGGTCACCATTTCTGGTTGACCAGGGGGGGTCACCATGGCCAGGCCACCTGGATCCCTCCTGGACCCCAAGGTCACCACGGCCAGGCCACCTGGACCACTCCTGGACCCCAAGGCCACCATGGCCAGGCCACCTGGACCCCCAAGGTCACCATGGCCAGGTCACCTGGACCCCTCGGTCACCATGTCCAGGCCACCTGGACACCTCCTGCACCCCCTGGGTCACCATGGCCAGGCCACCTGGACCCACAAGGTCACCATGGCGAGGCCACCTGGACCACTCCTGGACCCCTGGGTCACCACATCCAGGTCACCTGGACTCCTCCTGGACCCCTCGGTCACCATGTCCAGGCCACCTGGACCACTCCTGGGCCCCCAGGCCACCATGGCCAGGCCACCTGGACCCCCAAGGTCACCATGGCCAGGCCATCTGGAGCCCTGGGTCACCATGTCCAGGCCACCTGGACCCCAAGGTCACCATGGCCAGGTCACCTGGACCCCTGGGTCACCATGGCCAGGCAACCTGGACCCCCAAGGTCACCATGGCCAGGTCACCTGGACCCCCAAGGTCACCATGGCCAGGTCACCTGGACACCTCCTGGACCCCAAGGTCACCACATCCAGGCCACCTGGACCCCCTAGGCCACCATGGCCAGGCCACCTGGACCCCAAGGTCACCATGGCCAGGCCACCTGGACCCCTCACAGGACCTCGCTGTGGCTCCAGGCCCCACATCCCCCCCTTGTCCCCCCATGTCCCCCTTGTCCCCCCAGCCCGGGGCCCCCCGTGGTGGTGGCAGCTCCTCCCCGGTGCCACCGCGGTGACAGGAAGGTCCCCGGAAGTCACCCAGGAGCCACCACGGCTCAGTTCCCGTTGTCCCCCGCGCCACCCCCGGGGCGCAGGCGCGACACCTCCGTTGTCCCCTGTGCCACCCCCCAGGCCCAGCCGGGCCCTGCCGCCAGCGCTGACCACCCCGGGGGTCCCCCGGGCCACCGGACCCTCGCCAGCCGTGGGGTGAACGGGAGAAAGGGACCATTGGGACCATCGGTGGCACGGGGACCGACGTCTGTCACTTGTCACCGGAGGTGGCCCCGTGGGGCCCCAGCGCCTCCGGTTCCTCCCAGCGGTGGTTCCTGGGGGGAAGGGACCTCCTCGTGCCGGGGAGGTGTCCCCAAAGGGGCCGGAGGGTCCGGGGGTCACCCGGGGTCACCCAGGGGTCACCCGGGGGTCATCCGGGGGTTCCTCACCGGATGTGGTCCTGCCAAGGCCACACCAGGCAGGACCTCACCTGGGGCTGCTCTGGGCAGGAGTGGTGACACCGGGAGCTGACCTCCACCAGGGTCTCATCTCCACCAGGATCTCATCTCCAGCAGGATCTGACCTCCGTTGGGATCTCATCCCCACCAGGATCTCATATCCACCAGGATCTCATCTCTGCTGGGATCTTGCCCCCACCGGGATCTGACCTCCATTGGGATCTCATCTCCACCAGGATCTGACCTCCGTTGGGATCTCATCCCCACCAGGATCTGACCTCTGTTGGGGTCTCATCTCCACCAGGATCTCATATCCACCAGGATCTCATCTCTGCTGGGATCTTGCCCCCACCAGGATCTGACCTCAATTGGGATCTCATCTCCATTGGGGTCTCATCTCCACCGGGATCTGACCTCTCACCAGGATCTCATCTCCACTGGGATCTGACCTCCATTGGGATCTCATCTCCACCAGGACCCACCTCCATCAGCTCCTCCACAGAAGTTCATCCTGCCAGGACCCATCTCCATTGATTCCTCCACAGAAGTTCATCCCACCAGGACCCAGCTTCACCAGCTCCTCCATAGAAATCCATCCCACCAGGACCCACCTCCATTGAAGTTCATCCCACCAGGACTCTCCTCCACAGAAGTTCATCCTGCCAGGACCCCTCTCCATCAACTGCTCCACAGAAGTTCATCCCAAGACCCAGCTTCACCAGCTCCTCCACTGAAGTTCATCCTGCCAGGACCCATCTCCATTGATTCATCCACTGAAGTTCATCCTGCCAGGACCCACCCACCTCCATCGGCTCCTCCACAGAAGTCCATCCTGCCAGGACCCACCTCCACAGAAGTTCATCCCCACAGGCCCCACCTCCATCAGCTCCTCCCCAGCCACGATCTCACCTGACCCTCATCTCCATCAACGTCTCCTCAGGACTGGTCAGAGCTGGACCCCATCTCCATCACCTCCTTCCCAGAACTGCTCCCACCTGGACCTTCTTCCATTGACTCCTCCACTGAAGTTCATCCTGCCAGGACCCACCTCCACTGAAGTTCATCCTGCCAGGACCCACCTCCACCGGAGCTCATCCCACCAGGACCCATTGCCACTGACTCCTTCACAGAAGTCCATCCCACCAGGACCCACCTCCATTGAACTTCATCCCACCAGGTCCCACCTCCACCAAAGTTCATCCCACCAGGACTCACCTCCATTGATTCCTCCACAGAAGTTCATCCCACCAGGACCCATTGCCACTGACTTCTTCACAGAAGTCCATCCCACCAGGACCCACCTCCATTGGAGCCCGTTCCACCAGGACCCACCTCCATTGAAGTTCATCCTGCCAGGACCCACCTCCATTGAAGTCCATCCCACCAGGACCCACCTCCACCAAAGTTCATCCCACCAGGACTCACCTCCATTGATTCCTCCACAGAACTTCATCCTGCCAGGACCCACCTCCATTGATTCCTCCACTGGAGTTCATCCCACCAGGACCCATTGCCACTGACTCCTTCACAGAACTCCATCCCACCAGGTCCCACCTCCATAGAAGCCCGTTCCACCAGGACCCACCTCCACAGAACTTCATCCCACCAGGACTCACCTCCACCAAAGTTCATCCCACCAGGTCCCACCTCCACCAAAGCCCACCCCACCAGGTCCCCCTCGCCGGCCGTCCCCAGCCGTGTCCCCATGGAGGTGTGGCGGCAGTGTGCCCACTGGCTGGTGGCCGCGCGCGTCCTGCCCGCAGGCCACCGGGCCAGCAGCCCCGGGGGACAGGTGTGGGACCTGGCGCAGGCGCTGCGGGACGGGGTCCTGCTGTGCCACCTGCTCAACGCCCTCCTGCCCCGCGCTGTGCCCCCCCGGGACATCTGTCCCCGGCCACAGATGTCACAGGTGAGAGCCCAGGAGGGGACAGGGGTTGGACCGGGGAGGGGCACGGGGCCGGGATGGGACAGTGACGGTGACAAAGGGGGGTGGGGATGAGGGTGGTGGCCATGATGGGGACATCGATGGTGACAATGGGTGGGGAGGAGGGTGGTGGCCACCATGGGGACATTGATGGTGACAACGGGGGGTGGGGATGAGGGTGGTGGGGCAATGACAATGGTGACATTGGTGACAGTGACAATTGGCTGATGTGATTGAAGGTGATGGGGCGATGACAATGATGGGGACAATGTGGATGATGATAATGGTGACAGTGGTGGCAATGATGGGGACAATGGGGATGATGGGGACATTGATGGTGATAATGACAATTGACAATGACAATTGGCTGATATGATTGAGGATGACAGGACAATGACAATGATAGGGACACTGATAGTGACAATGACAATTGGCTGATGTGATTGAGGACGATGGGGTGATGATGATGATAGGACAATGGGGATGACAATGACGGTGACATTGATGGTGACAATGACAATTGACAATGACAATTTGCTGATGTGACTGAGGATGACAGGACAATGACAATGATGGTGACATTGATGGTGACAATGACAATTCACAATGACAATTGACAATGGCAATTTGCTGATGTGACTGAGGATGATGGGACAATGACAATGATGAAGACATTGATGGTGACAATGACAATTGACAATGACAATTGGCTGATGTGATTGAGGGCAATGGGGCGATGACAATGACGGGGACAATGGAGATGATGGGGACATCGATGGTGACAATGGGGGTGGGGATGAGGGTGATGGCAATGGTGACATGGTGATATGGCAATGGTGACAATGACAGGGTTGGGGTAATTGAGGGTGGTGAGACAATGATGACAATGGTGACATTGATGGTGGCAGTGATGGGACATCGCTGGTGACAATGGGGGGTGGGGATGAGGGTGGCAGCCATGATGGGGACATTGATGGTGACAATGACAGGGCTGGGGTGATTGAGGATGATGGTGGCAATGTTCATGGGGGTGACAATGACAGTGACAGTGCTGGTGACAATCATGGCAGTGGTGCCAAGGGGGTGACAAGGACAAGGACAATCATGGTGTTGACAGGGTGACAATGACAATGACAGTGCTGGTGATGATGGTGGCAATGTTCATGGGAGTGACAATGACGATGACAGGGTCAGTGACAGGCGATGGCGGCGCCAGTGCCACCAGCAGTGACAACGGTGGTGATGTTCACGGGGGTGACAATGACAATGACAGCATCAGTGACAGATGATGGCGGTGCCAGTGCCACCAGCGGTGACAACGGTGGCCACAACTGTGGGGAGATGAATGCGCTGATGTTGATGGTGACACTGGGGGTGACGGTGACAACAGCGGTGACACGGGGGGGGAGGTGGCGAGTGATATTGGAGTTGCTGATGGTGACCCTGATGGCACTGGTGACACTGGTGACACCGCTGACACTGGTGACACTGGTGATGTTGGTGACACTGGTGGCATTGATGACGCTGGTAACCCTGGTGGCACTGGTCACACTGGTGACACTGATGACACTGGTGACCCTGCTGGCACTGATGACACTGGTGGCCCTGGTGACGTTGGTGACACTGGTGACACTGATGGCACCAGTGGCATGGGTGACACTGGTGACACTGCTGACACTGGTGACACTGATGATGCTGGTGACTCTGGTGACGCTGGTGATATTGGTGACCCTGCTGGCACTGATGACACTGATGACTCTGGTGACATTGGTGGCACTGGTGACCCTGGTGACACTGATGGCACTGGTGACCCTGGTGACACTGGTCACTCTGATGACACTGGTGACACTGATGGCACCAGTTGCATGGGTGACCCTGGTGGCCCTGGTGGCCCTGGTGACCCTGCTGGCACTGGTGGCACTCATGGCACCGGTGACACTGGTGATGCTGGTGGCACTGATGACACTGGTGACCCTGGTGACATTGGTGACACTGGTGACACTGATGGCACCAGTTGCATGGGTGACCCTGGTGGCCCTGGTGACCCTGCTGGCACTGATGACACTGATGACTCTGGTGACACTGATGACACTGGTGACACTGATGGCACCAGTTGCATGGGTGACCCTGGTGGCCCTGGTGACACTGGTAACACTGGTGACCCTGGTGGCACTGGTGGCACTCATGGCACTGGTGACACTGGTGACTTTGGTGACACTGGTGACACTGATGGCACCAGTTGCATGGGTGACCCTGGTGACCCTGGTGGCACTGGTGACAATGGTGGCACTGGTGACAGTGATGACCCTGGTGACATTGGTGACACCGGTGACACTGGTGACATTGGTGATGCTGGTGGCATCGGTGACATGGGTGACCCTGATGACCCTGGTGACGTTGGTGACACTGGTGACACTGATGGCACCAGTTGCATGGGTGACCCTGGTGACCCTGGTGGCACTGGTGACAATGGTGGCACTGGTGACAGTGATGACCCTGGTGACATTGGTGACACCGGTGACACTGGTGACATTGGTGATGCTGGTGGCATCGGTGACATGGGTGACCCTGATGACACTGGTGACACTTGTGACACTGGTGACACTGATGGCACCAGTTGCATGGGTGACCCTGGTGACCCTGGTGGCACTGGTGACAATGGTGACCCTGGTGACACCGGTGACACTGGTAACACTGGTGACACTGATGACCCTGGTGACATTGGTGACCCTGGTGGCACTGGTGACACCGGTGACACTGGTGGTGTCACCGCAGTTCCTGTGCCTGAGGAACATCCGCACCTTCCTCACCGCCTGCGCTGACAAATTCGGGCTCCCCAAGCATCGTCTCTTCGGGGCCTTCGACCTCTTCGACGTCCAGGACTTCGGCAAGGTGCGGTCAGCTGTCCAGCTGTCCTGGGGGGTGGCTCCGGGTCACACGCCACCCTCCTGATGTCACCTCTGTGTCCCCAGGTGATCGAGACGCTCTCCACGCTCTCCTGGACGGCGATCGCGCAGAGCAAAGGATTCACGTGAGTGGACGGCGCTCGGGTGTCCGGGCCCTGAGGGTCAGTGGTGTCCTGAGGGTCAGTGGTGTCCAGTCCCTGAGGGTCAGTGGTGTTCTGAGGGTCAGTGGTGTCTGGGCCCTGAGGGTCAGTGGTGTCTGGGCCTGAGGGTCAGTGGTGTCCTGAGGGTCAGTGGTGTCCGAGCCCTGAGGGTCAGTGGTGTCCTGAGGGTCAGTGGTGTCCTAAAGGTCAGTGGTGTCCGGTCCCTGGTGTCCGGTCCCTAAGGGTCCCCAGTGTCCAGTCCCTAAAGGACCCCAGTGTCCGGGCCCTGAGGGTCAGTGGTGTCCAGTTCCTGGTGTCCAGTCCCAAAGGGTCCTCAGTGTCCGGTCCCTGAGGGTCAGTGTTGTCCGGTCCCTGAGGGTCAGTGGTGTCCAGTCCCTGGTGTCCAGTCCCAAAGGGTCCCCAGTGTCCAGTCCCCAAAGGACCCCAGTGTCCAGTCCCAGATGGTCAGTGGTGTCCGGGCCCTGAGGGTCAGTGGTGTGTCCGGTCCCTGGTGTCCGGTCCCCAATGGTCCCCAGTGTCCAGTCTTTGGTGTCCAGTCCCTGAGGGTCAGTGGTGTCCAGTCCCTGATGTCCGGTCCCGGAGGGTCCCTGGTATCCAGTCCTTGGTGTCTGGTCCCTGATGGTCAGCGGTGTCCACTCCCCAATGGTCAGCAGTGTCCAGTCCATGAGGGTCCCTGGTGTCCATCCCCTGGTGGTCACTGCTGTCCATCCCCTGGTGGTCACTGCTGTCCAGTCCCCGGTGGTCAGTGGTGTCTGGTCCCCAAGGGTCCCCAGTGTCCACTCTCCGGTGGTCAGTGGTGTCCAGTTCCTGGTGTCCCGTCCCCGAGGGTCCGCAGTGTCCACTCCCCGGTGGTCAGCAGTGTATGGACCCCGGTGTCCACTCCCTGGTGGTCAGTGGTGTCCAGTTCCTGGTGTTCGGTCCCCAGTGGTCAGTGGTGTCCGGTCCCCAAGGGTCCCCAGTGTCCACTCTCTGGTGGTCACTGCTGTCCATCCCCCAGTGGTCACTGCTGTCCATCCCCCAGTGGTCAGTGGTGTCCAGTCCCCCATGGTCAGTGGTGTCCAGTCAACGGTGTCCGGACCCCAATGGTTAGTGGTGTCCACTCCCTGATGGTCACTGCTGTCCGGTCCCCGAGGGTCCCCACGGTCCACTCCCTGGTGGTCAGTAGTGTCCGGTCAGTGGTGTCCAGTCCCTGGTGGTCAGTAGTGTCCGGTCAGTGGTGTCCGGTCCCCGGTGGTCAGCAGTGTCTGGCCGTGTCCCCCAGGCCATTCCCGTCCGAGGACGCCGTTGGGGACGATGACATTTACAGCGGCCTGTCCGACCTGATCGAGTGAGTGACTGCAGGACTGGGAGGACTGGGAGGGACTGGGATGGAACTGGGAGGGACTGGGATGGAACTGGGAGGGACTGGGATGGGACTGGGATGGACTGGGAATGGACTGGGAGGAACTGGGAAGGACTGGGATGGAACTGGGAGGGACTGGGGGGAACTGGGAGGGACTGGGATGGAACTGGGAGGGACTGGGATGGAACTGGGAGGGACTGGGAGGGACTGGGAGGGACTGGGATGGAACTGGGAGGGACTGGGATGGGACTGGGATGGACTGGGAATGGACTGGGATGGGACTGGGAGGGACTGGGAATGGACTGGGATGGGACTGGGATGGACTGGGAATGGACTGGGAGAGACTGGGATGGACTGGGAATGGACTGGGAGAGACTGGGATGGGACTGGGATGGACTGGGAATGGACTGGGAGGGACTGGGATGGGACTGGGATGGACTGGGAGGAACTGGGAGGGACTGGGGGGAACTGGGATGGGGCTCCGGGGGGAGGTTGGGGTTCCCCAAACTGGGGACATCGGGGGAATTCGGGATATTGAAAATTTTGGGGGCATTTGGGATATATTTTGGGGGTTTTGGGGGACATTGAAGAGGATTTGGGGCCAATCAGGGGATTTTGGGGACAATCAGGGGATTTTGGGGGTCCGGGGGTGTCCGGGGGTGGTCCCGAGCTGTCCCCTCCCCCGCAGTGACACGGCCGAGGAGGACGATGACCTCTACGACTGCGTGGAGGCCGAAGGGGACGACGGCGATGACATCTACGAGGACCTGATGAGGGTGGAGGTGCCCCCGGCCACGGTGGGTGACACCCCGAAATCACCCGGGAGTCCCCAAAATCACCTGGGAAACCCCAAAAACAACTGGGACATCCCGAAATCACCTGGGACAGCCCAAAATCGCCCGGGAAACTCCAAAAATGACCTGTGACACCCCAAAATCACTTGGGAGAGCCCAAAATTGTCCCCAGACTGTCCCCCTGTCCACATCACTGTCCCCACACTGTCCCCACATTGTCCCCATGTCCCCATGGCTGTCCCCATGTCCCCATCACTGTCCCTATGTCCCCAGACTGTCCCCACACTGTCCCCATGGTTGTCCCATGTCCCTAGACTGTCCCCATCACTGTCCCCATGTCCCCATGGCTGTCCCCATGTCCCCACGCTGTCCCCATGTTCCCATGTCCCCACAGCTGTCCCCATGACTGTCCCCATCACTGTCCCCATGTCCCCATGGCTGTCCCCATGTCCCCATCACTGTCCCCATGTCCCCAGACTGTCCCCACACTGTCCCCATGTCCCCATGGCTGTCCCCATGTCCCCATCACTGTCCCCATGTCCCCACACTGTCCCCACACTGTCCCCACACTGTCCCCACACTGTCCCCACACTGTCCCCACACTGTCCCCATGGCTGTCCCCATGTCCCCACAGCTGTCCCCATCACTGTCCCCATGTCCCCAGACTGTCCCCACACTGTCCCCACACTGTTCCCATCACTGTCCCCACACTGTCCCCATGTCCCCATGGCTGTCCCCATGTCCCCACAGCTGTCCCCATCACTGTCCCCATGTCCCCACAGCTGTCCCCATCACTGTCCCCATCACTGTCCCCATGTCCCCATGGCTGTCCCATGTCCCCACACTGTCCCCACACTGTCCCCATCACTGTCCCCACACTGTCCCCATGTCCCCACACTGTCCCCCTGTCCCCGCAGAAGGGCACCGTGGACCGCAGGCTCTGCTGCCTGCAGGAGCTGCGGCAGACGGAGGAGAGATACACCGAGACCCTGGAGGCCATCTGCCTGGTGGGGACACGGGGACATCGGGGACATTGGGGGGATTGGGGACATTGGGGGGATTGGGGACATCAGGGACATTGGGGACACCTGGAGGCCATCTGCCAGGTGGGGACTTGAGGACATC